>CM030940.1:822417-1106809 GCA_018136815.1 Isochrysis galbana | reverse complement strand
CAGATCTTCGATAGCCTGGCGACAGGCTTCTGTTTGCGACTCGACCGGGACATCGCACCCTTTCCGCGTGAGAGCGGTTAACGGCGCTGCACGGATCGCAAAACGGCGTATAAAACGGCGGTAGTACGAGCACAGTCCAAGGAAAGAACGGACGGCTTCGATAGAGTTGATTTGGGTAGGGTCGATTTTCGAGACGGCTTCCACTTTCTTGGATCCATCCGAAGACCTTCACGCGAAACAACGTGGCCGAGATATTCAGCCGAGGTGGCAAAGAAAACGCATTTCGACATCTTGCAAGTGAGGCCCGCCCAGATGAGACGTTCCAAGACAAGATCAAGACGGTGTAACATTTGTTGGAATGACGACTCTTCCCTGGCCTGCAGCGAGTCACCTACGCCTGTCGACCAGGCGCCGACATCATCCAAGTATGGCATACAAATCTCCCATGCCAGCCCACCGAGAACGGCGTCCATGAGGCGGCACATATACGAGGGACCGGATTGAACACCAAAAGGCAAGTAATTGAACTCGTACTTGCCGCGATGAGTAGTGAACGCGGTGATATGTTTATCGGACTCTTTGATCGGTATACCCCAGAAACCAGATGCCAGGTCCAGGGTGCAAAGGAATAGAGAATCAAGGTTGCCTTGGCCGGACGACAATCGGTCGATGGCTTCTACCGTGAGGGGAAGAGGGCTGTCCTCTAGACGAAGCTTGGAGTTGACGTCGCGATAATCTACGCAGAAACGTACGGAGCCATCCTTCTTAGTGACTAGCACGACTCGAGAGGCCCACGACGAATTTGATTTCCTAATGATGCCCGCGGACTCCATCTTGCAAACTTCGTCCTCTATGATCTTCTCACCCTCTCGTCCAACTCTAGACGGTGCGTGGCGGTGAGCTTCGGCTCCGGGGTTGAGCGGTAGCTCTACCTCCATCACGTGAGTGTGATTCGGGTTGGTCGGGTCAATTGCGAAAGCAGCGATACGTCGGGCCAGTAGACGATGAACTTGTTCACGTTGGGGCATCGAGAGACGGCCTTCGGGGTCGATCTTGGCTGCCTCGAGGAGCTTACGCTGGTCCTCGTCGAGCGACTCAATCACATCCGGCGAGTTAACGGCCCCGACGCGGCGATATGTTCCAGCGTGAATTTTGAATCGAACCTGTAGCGAAGCTACAGGATGGAACGACGGAAGGTGTAGAGGTTTGGGGTCAGTGTTGACCACCGTAACCGCGATGGTGTGGTCGGCGTTCGACCTCTCTACTTGGGGAATGACGAGAGGAGAGCTATCGATCGTTTCACGCGTAGGGAGTCGGTCCACGAGCATGGCGCAGTCTTCGTGTTCTCGAAGAGCTAGCGGAATTCGGACGTGAAACGTTGCCCGATGATAGGCCGGGATCGTGATAGGTTCGTGGGTGTATAGGAGGTACTCGGAGCCACATGATGCCGGCGCTTTGGCGGCAAACTCATCGGCCGTGCTGAAGAGAGGCTCGGTGACTAGCTGGTTGTCGTTTTTGGTGGCCTGCGGCCCTCGGAAGAAGTCAGTCGTGATTGGGTTCGCGGAGGTCGGACAGACCTGTGCACAAGTCATGCTGACAGGGACCACCGCTATCGGTGACGTCGAGACGCGAAAGATCGGCGGAGCGTCGGGGCTTGGACTGCCATTAACCTCAAGAGGAGCCACCGTGGATGGAGCACCGAGGGTGATAGAGCCGTCCGCGCTGTCGGAGGCGAGCTGAATCGAAGCGGCGTGCGTGGCTAAGAAGTCGTTCCCGAGCAGCAGCATCGGGTTGCCTTCAATCACCATGAACGTATGACGAAAGAGAAATCCACCGACGGAGAAGACGATTCGAGCCTTGCCTCGCGTGATAAGAGGCAGGCCGTCCGGACCGTGAAGCGGTGTCACTACGGCTTGTGGCAGCCGCTCGACGCATGCGTCTTTGGGTAGGCTGGACAAGAGGGAAGTGGTCACGACCGACGGGCCAGCTCCGGTGTTAGCGAGTGTGCTGTTGACCGTGAGAGCGGAGTCGGCTAAGATAACTCCTTCTTTGCCGGTAGCCTCGCCGGAGCGGCAGACCACTAGGTCTCGAACATATAGGCAATGCCTTGGGTAGGCAGATGGTAGGGTATCCACGACGCTATCCGGTCGGTGCGCGGTCACGTGTGCGATGGTGTCGGACGGGGACGGGGTTGGTCGACAGCGTGGTTGCTCGGGTGAATTCGTCGTCGTGGTGATCGTCGTCTCTTCGGGTAATCCGACTGCCGCTATCGTGGCAGAGGGTCTAGAGGCGTCGTCCTCGTTGGTAGCGGTGCAGGGTGATAGCTTGGGACTAGTGTATCCCAGGCCTCTCTTGTCGGTGGGGTGCCTCGGGTGGTCGGACATCTTTTCCCAGTCTTTCTCGAGACGAGCTTGGGCTTCTGTCTTGGGTCTTCGAACTAATGAGGCTAGCTCTTCGGCGCGGATGCCTTTGGCTTCCACGAACTCGATCGGCGCTCGGACGGCAGCGGCGAGGTCGGATTCCTCGTCGGCGCCTCGTCCGGCTAGAGCTTGCGCTCTTATTTCGTCAGCGGTTTCGAGCGTGACGTTGGACCATTTCTGGTCCCCGTTCACTCCGAATGCTTGCCATTGTTGGCGCCGCTTCCGGAGAGTCGTCGGCGTCGTCGGACGCGGCGAGCTCGCGCGTGCCGGAGGCGGGGCGGTCCATGGAGAGAATGGGTCGTGGAGAGTAGACTCGGAGGCGTAGAGTGGCGTGTCGTTGTCGTGGTTATCGTGGGTTTCTTTTTGGTCTTCGTGGTTGTCTGACTCGGGAGTAGCTGGACGGGAAACAACGGGGTCGGAAGAAACTTCACTAGATTCCCTCCCCCTCTCATAACGATGAAGAGCCGACCACGGCTCGTATGCGGTAGCCTCAGTCGAGCTAAGGGAAGGCCGGTCCGATAGGCTGCGCCGCGCGCAAGCGAGTAGCTCCAACGCGGACAGTTTCTTCGTCGATGGCTGGTCTCCCTGTTGGCTCAAATGTCGAAGAAGAACAGGCATCCAATGGGTCGCCATCGCTCCAGCTACACCGACGTAGGTGCGGCTGCGAAGAGCGCCACGGTGCGGTGAAGGAGAGAGGTTAGCCATGGCCGACTCACGGCCATCCACGACGCAGGTTGGCTGGAGAGGCGGCAGCCCTTTGGTGAGGTACAACCCGGTGGCTTTCTGGTGTCCAGTGCCGTGCTCCCAGGGTTGGACGAATTGGGTCGGGGTCAACCCCCCGACTAAACGGCGAGCTTCCGCATGCATCCGAGGGTTCTCAACCGCTACAAACGGAGCAGTGGCGGAGGCCATTGACTTGAAGACGCGGGCGGCCGACTCAAGAGCGGCACGACGTCCGGGTTCTTGGGAAAGCCATTGGCTGCTGACGGCGGAGAGGTACGTGCAGGGCGGGTGGGCGATGACTAGGTCCCAACCTAGGTTTTGGACATGAAGCGCGTCGCCTTGGAAGTGGGGCACGTAGTCAATCTCGGAAGGATATAAATCGCACGTAGCTACATCAGCTCCGGCGAGTAGGAACATGGAGGAGACGACGCCGCTAGTCTCACCAACGACGAGAACTCGTGGGGCGTGACAGCCAGAAGTCAGCCCGTCTTGGACTTGTTGACTCGTCTTCGTGAGCTCAGCGCAAAGCTCATCGAAGTGCTTGGGTAGCGCGGCGGCAGGCGAGGCTAAGGTGCCACTGCGCGGCCGGCGGAGCTCTTGGGCTGCCTCCGTGAGGTGCCGAGGTAATACCACCGCAGAGCCGCTCGCTCGTGCACGAAGAGAGGCGAGAGCGTGGAGAGCGGGTGACGGGGTATCATCGCGGGTGCCGACATCGGAGTTGTTTCGAGAGGAATCGAAGGACTGGATCGCGGACGCATTGATCGCTGCCACGCGCATGATGGCGGTGGCAGTGGTATCGAGAGGCAGGCAGTGCTTGGAGGCTGCGACCGGTGGCCGCGGCGACGTAGGACGAATGGAAGTAGACTCGGATATCGACGACGTGGAGACAGGCTCGGAGGACGGGATTGACGAAGAAACTCGGAGAAGTGGGGTGTCGGATTGCGGCGACGGACGCCGCGGCCGCGAGACCACCGGTGAGAGACATGAAGGACATGGCTTAGAGACTCGGTTGGGCTGGCTCAATGGGCGTAGAAGCTCGGTTTGGGAGGCGGCCGTTCCTCGACGTGCAAGGGAGTTGTGGTCACTCTCCATGGTCACGTCGGGAGAGGAATCGGGCCAGGCATAGACTTCGTTGCAATCTGTCGTCGGCGGGGTCGGCGCCGGCGAAAGAAGGGACGTGGCTGTCGAAGAAGCCGGCTGCGGGGAAGGCTGAGGCCAGGGTGGTGGCTCTGCGGCAGCGGCTGGTGTGGGTGGTGGCCGAAGAGGTTCTGCAATGCGAAGCATTCTTCGGAGGACTTGGCTCGGGCTAGCGGGTGCATGGACCGCTAAAATTACGGCGGATTCAGACTCGAATTCGGAAGACTCGGCGACTTGAGAGAGGCTAGGAGACGGCTGTGCCAGCTCCTCCATGGCTCTTGACTGATGGGATGGCGTGGGAACGCCGGTGGTCGACCGCGGACTCCGCGGTGACGTTGATTTGTGCTCGGACTCGGACTCGTCGTTCCTAGCGTGCTGGACGCCAAAAACAGGGCTAATTTTCGAAATGGGAACGGACGGGGCCGGCCCAAAGGTGAAGCCCCCTGGCGTCGCAACCGTCGATGAGGACGAAGCGGACGCTTGTGATGACAATAGGGGCACGGTGGCCAGCACCGGTTGGCTCGGTGCGGCCGTAATCTCGGACTCGGTGACGGGCTTGATTACGCGGGCTCGGGATGCACTGTCTTGTGCAATTGGACTCGGACTCGGAACGGAAACGGAAGGGATCGGCTCGGCGGCGTGCAGCTTGCTGGAGTGGCAGGCCGGCTGCGGCGAGACTCGAAACGGTGGCTTGGACAAGGACACAGTGGCTGTCGTCGAGGGCTTCGGCGTCAGCTTGTGTTTGGACTCGATACGCGGTGGCTCGTGAAACGGGGCTCGGGTATGGTTGGAATTCTGGACGTGACCGGAGTTTCCAAATGACTCAGACTCGGGGCGCGGAGGACCGAAGGTGAACACTCCCGCGGAAGGAGTGGTCGTCAGAGGCTCAGTGGGTGGCTGGAGCTCCGTTAATCCTGCGGTCGACCGCGTGGTAGGACTCGGTGACGTTGTAAACTCGGACTCGGACTCGGACTCGGATGGCTCAGAACGGGGTTTGCTCAAAACAGGCTTGGACTCGGACTCGAAAGAAAGTGGGGAGGAACCGGAGAACTGCGCCTCCATCGTCGTAGCGATGGAGACTGGTGATACCGGTGATGACTGGACTGGGCTCAGACTCGTAGATGGGCTCGCGGTGGCGTAGGACGAAGAGGGTAATTCTGAACGTGACTTGGACTCGTACTCGTACTCGGGAGACGTTTTGTGGCTCGGACATGCGAAATTTGATTTGAGAGATTGAAGGTTGGATTGGGCCTGCGGCGGCTGGATTTTCGCAGACCGTGAGGTCTTGGACTGTTGATGCTTGGGGAGTGGCGTGGGATAGCGGTTGAGCGGCTTGAGTTGATAGAGAGGCGGTGACGGTTGACTTGGTTTTGAGGACTCGTGCGTGATATCGAGAATCAGGATGGAATTATCGGCATTGGGAGAAATAGGGGCAATCGGCGAGGAGGCAGGAGAAAGAGGGGGATGGAGGTGGCAGGGCTTGTCTGGAACTTGGGGAATCTTGGGGTACCGGTTGGGGGCCGTAGAAGTACTCGGCCGTAGTGTAATACGATCTTTTGGTGGGTGGCGTTCAGGCCCACTACCCTGGACTGGTAGCGGGGTAACAGCGCGGACGTGGGCCCCGCCGGCGACCTACTGGGCCGGACGGAGAACAACCATCGTGCGGAGGCGGCGGTGGACTTCTGGGTCGTTACCACACTCGCCACTGCCGCCTTCGCAGAGAAAACGAATGTACGGTTGGCAAACGACGGGGTTATGAGCTCCGTCGCCCGTGCCATACTTCCACAGGTCTGCCTCGGGCGTACCAGATGGAGCCTGGGGACGAAAGGCGCAGTACGCACAGCCGTTGGCGTCGGTCCACTCCTTGACGTCGCGGTCTAAGTCGTCGAGACGCGGCGCGGTCATGGTGGCATCGGAGGGGCGGCAGCGCGTGAGCGCAGCGCGAAGGGCCGGGTGACCCGCGTAACGAGAAATTTGCCAGAAGCGGGCTCGCGCTCGAGACCAGCTACCTGGATCCCATTCCGAGAGGCCCGAATCGGCCGGAAGCCCAAGGCCGTTCGGAGGGGGCTCACATTGGCGACGAGAAGACGTGCTTTTGCCGAGGGGACGGTCAAGAAGTGCGTCCGGTAGCGGAGACGATGCGGAGTAATTCGTAGGTGGAGGAGGAGCCCGACGATTGTCAGCGCCAGTCGTCTTGCGGTTCGAGTTGTTGTTTTGCGATTTTAATGCCTCGGCCACCGCCGCTTGGACGGCGGCGACCATCGAAGCCGTAGTGTCCACGGGATTAGAGGCAGCCTTAGCAACTTTGGCGGTCTTGGTGGGCTTGGAAGTAGTCGCCGGCGGCGTCACGGCGGCGACCGTGGTGACCGACGCTTGTTGTTGGCCAGCGCGGGCTTGTTCGTACGGGCTCAGGTAGCGCTGGCAGAGGTTGACGCACGAAAGGGCCGAACGAGGGAGCTCGTGGTTCTCGACGCGGAAGCGAGTCTTTGCAAGACACTCGCCGAACTTGGTCGCGTTATCCACGCCGCGAGCCGCGTCGACCTTGTCGTTCCGGATGATGGACTCGAATCGTTGATTGATATCGTGCGACATGTTTGGGTGGTCCCAGACCGTCGTGGCATCCACCTTCGCGTCACCCATCTTGCGGACGTACGCGCGCACCAAATTCTTGGATAACTCTAAGAGATCGGAGCCGGCTTCACGGGCTACGAGCCTGTCCCACTCCATGGAGGCGGAGTCTTTGGCGAAGCCGGGCACGTTGGCCGCGAAGGTGGCGTCGCACTTGCGGAGAAGCACGTCCCCTAGCAGCCACGCCAATCGCCCCCGCCGCCCGCGCGCATTGCATCATAGTCGGCGGTGCGTGGCGCCGAAAACTACGCCAACGATACCTGGCCAAACGGGCCGAGTGCCCGACTTTCGACCGCGACCGGGCGCGCTGCCGGCGCTTTCTCGGTCTTGCACTGGGATAGAATGGCTTTCCAGACACCAAATCCGAATATGCCGCCCTAGCAGCAACACCAATCGCCGCCCCCGCCCGCGCGCATCGCGCCATAGTCGGCCGTGTGTGACGCCGACGACCACGCCAACGTCACCGGGCCGAACGGGCCGAGTGCCCGACTTTCGACCGCGACCGGGCGCGCTGCCGGCGTTTTCTTGGTCTCCCACTGGGATAGAATGGCTTTCCAGACACCAAATCCGAATATGCCGCCCTAGCAGCAACACCAATCGCCGCCCCCGCCCGCGCGCATCGCGCCATAGTCGGCCGTGTGTGACGCCGACGACCACGCCAACGTCACCGGGCCGAACGGGCCGAGTGCCCGACTTTCGACCGCGACCGGGCGCGCTGCCGGCGTTTTCTTGGTCTCCCACTGGGATAGAATGGCTTGCCAGACACCAAATCCGAATATGCCGCCCTAGCAGCCACGCCAATCGCCCCCGCCGCCCGCGCGCATTGCATCATAGTCGGCGGTGCGTGGCGCCGAAAACTACGCCAACGTTACCTGGCCAAACGGGCCGAGTGCCCGACTTTCGACCGCGACCGGGCGCGCTGCCGGCGCTTTCTCGGTCTTGCACTGGGATAGATTGGCTTACCAGACACCATATCCGAATATGCCGCCCTAGCAGCCACGCCAATCGCCCCTGCCGCCCGCGCGCATTGCATCATAGTCGGCGGTGCGTGGCGCCGATAACTATGCCAACGTTACCTGGCCAAACGGGCCGAGTGCCCGACTTTCGACCGCGACCGGGCGCGCTGCCGACGCTTTCTCGGTCTTGCACTGGGATAGATTGGCTCATCAGACACCATATCCGAATATGCCGCCCTAGCAGCAACACCAATCGCCGCCCCCGCCCGCGCGCATCGCGCCATAGTCGGCCGTGTGTGGCGCCGACGACCACGCCAACGTCACCGGGCCGAACGGGCCGAGTGCCCGACTTTCGACCGCGACCGGGCGCGCTGCCGGCGCCTTCTCGGCCATCCACTAAGATAGAATGACACAACAGGCATTACTTGCAAAGATGCCGCCCTAGCAGCCACGCCAATCGCCGCCGCCGGCCGCACACATCGCGTCGAAGTTGGCCCTGCGCAACATCGACAACAAGACCAAGGGGGCCGAATGGGCCAGAGTGCCCAACTTTCGCACGCGACTGCGCTTGCCGCTGGCGCTCTCTTGCCCCTCAGCTTGCTTAGGGCGATCTAAATCTCATCACATGAAATGGTTCCGCCCCAGGAGCCAAATCCATGTACCTAGCGGCCACGGCGCACGCCTTTGCGGTGAAGGCGGAGGTGAGAGGTGAACACGCCACACGCTAGCTCTCAAAATTTCGGATCAACGGTGGGCGCGAACGCGTGGGGCCGGGCCAGGAGGCTTTGAGGGTTACAAGCAGGCCCTGAACGGGCCGGTCGCGACCAGCCCGTCGCGCCGCACGGCCACATGAGGAGCTGCACCTCCAGGCGTCCAAGCGAGCGCTTCTCGACGTCAATCGGGCCGTGGCCCTGGGCGTCGGGCCGGATCGAATCGAGGCATTCCTGCGGTGCGAGGGGCCAGGACGGGTTAGTACGAGTGTGTGCGACCCTCAAGAACCAGCGTGCGACCTACTAGTCACCCCCCACCCTGCTCGCGAGAGCTCTGGGCTCTGCATGGCCACCACCTCCAGGCCATTCTTCGGCCGATCGCGGGCGATCGGACGTCGCGGAAGCTCCGCGTTTCTAATAGTGATGCGCCCCACATTCACCACTCTGATTCCCTCCCGTGAGCGCCCGCCCCAATCTCCCAAAATAGCCCGCCACGCGCGGGGGAAGGGAGGGGGGTCCCTCACCGACGCCATTGCCCTTCGTGGGGCGGGAGGGGGTCGTTCGGAGGGGGGAGGGAGTTGGCGGGGCAGGTAGGGGGGGACCCTAAGGAATCCTTGGACACCCAGGGGAGGTGGGAAATAGTGGTTAAAATGAGTGAGTGACCGGGCTACTTTCTTTCTACCTCTTATTGCTTATTGACTCACTACAGCACCATAGCACAAGCACCACAGGGATGTGCATGTGATAGGAGGAGCGAGGGGGTTGAGCGGCCGCCGATCCACGTGTGCGCTCCCGCTTGCTGCTGGTGCAGCATACGCAGTACGGCGTGCATGCACGGCTCTCTCTTCTCGTTCTCCAGTAACAATGGCCTGCCCATGGGTGATAGCTTCCAAGGGGTGCTTGCCCTTGGCCCAAGCAAGCTCTCTCCTACAAGGATTTCCTTGGGCTCTTGGCCTAGGTGACCTTCGAGAACAAAATGACAGGGATTAGGGATTAAGTATCGGCCCAATATTGACAGTCCGTACAGGCCCTGAGACGTGGAGCATGTGCGACGCAACCTGCTTCAATTCCGCCCAATCCTTAGGTTGCAGGCCTGGGCAGTACATGTGGGCTGAGTACAATGCTTGACTCAGGACCCCAAAGCTTTAAGGGGCCAAAATACCAAGGGGGAGAACTAATGTGCTAGGAATTGGCTAGGTACGGAGTACCCCCCTCGCCAACAGTCGCGCGCTTCCGGAGGAAACCGGGAAAACCCCTGCCTCGTTCGATTTAAAAGTAGATGCTGTGCGGTCGCCCCCACGCCGACCTCTTGGTTCCGTCAGCTCCGGTCTCCTCTCTTCTCTCCTCCTCTTCTCTTCTCTCTCTTCGCCCCCCCCCCCTCCCCCCGCCGGCCCCCCTTGTCTTTCAGTTATTCTTGCATACTCACTCTACTCTACATATGTGTGTGAGAGCGCAAGTAGTGAACCCTCCTCCGAGAGTTCATTGCCCCCAATTATATAATCTCTTTCTCTCATATACCCCCACTCCGCACTCAACCGGAGTACACCCGGGGTCGGTCGGTGACCCTTGCATCTTTCCTCTCTCCCCCCCTCCTCTTTCTTCTCTCATCTGTGCCCTTCCTTCTTCTCTTCTCTCTCTCTCTCTCTCTCTTCCTCCCCCCTTCCCCCTCCCCTCCCCCCTCGATGCGGCGTGCGGTGCCCCTCTTCCTGCTGCTCGCCTCGTGCAGCGCGGCGTTGCACACGGCGGCGCGGGTGGGCGGGCGGCGGGGCGGGCGCGCAGCCTCGTTGCTGCGCGCCTGCGCCGACGGCGACCAGTACGAGGAGGAGCCCGTCGACCTGGGGACAGAACTGGAGCGGCAGCTGCGAAAGGCGCTCTCCAAGGTGATGGGCAGGGAAATGAGAGGGCGAGGGGGAGGCTCAGGGGGCGCAAAGCGCTCTCTCAGGCGCGTGGGGTGGAGGGGTGCGGGTGGGTGGGGGCGAGCGAGCGAGCGAGGGATGGTGGGTGGTGGGATGGGTGGGATGTTCAGAGAGTTGTGGGTTGGATGGGGTGGGATGGCTAGGGTCACTTCAAGGTGCGGAGCAGGGGGTGGGGGGGGGGAGGTATGGGGGGCGAGGGCCGGGGTGGGGGTGGGAGGGGGGCTCTGTGGTGAAGAGGCTCTTGCGTGTTGGGCGAGGGGGGACTTGGTTTTGCCGCAACACAATGGGAGGACCGATGCCGGTGGGCGTAGCGCCAAGGCAAGGGCAGGTTCGGTGAAAGAGAGTGGAAGGATGGAAAGGGAATGCCCACTTTCAGATCCGACCGAAGGTGGGAGTGGCAACGAAGGTTTCCGTGAATTATCTAAGCACCGTACCTTCACAAGACGCGCAGTAGATCGCATGATGGGCTCTGAGCTTTTCTTGTTGTGCTGCAGACCGACACCTCCGAATTACGGGCCAGCGATGAGCGTGTGATCAACTCAATGGTCGATGACCGAAGGCAAGCCTTCAACCTGGTGGAGGGCGACCTGGCCGATAAATTCCAGGCAATGCAGGTGGGCACAGCTCAGGGCACGCCTCTCACGCGTGCCATATGCATTTATCTACCACTCTCCAAGCTTTGGTCGATTCTTCATCGAGTCCCCATAGGCAAGACCTCCGTGCTACACCAGCATTTTTTTGCATTACTTCCTAGGGCTTGTTATCTGCAGGATGAGCTCGAGGCGCGGCTGGACGCGGAGCTTCAGAGCGTCAAAGCGGAGACCATGGCAAAGATCGACGCCGCTGTGGAGAAGCTGCGTGCGGTCAACGCCCCTGCTAAAGCGGCTGGGGCCTCCTATGCGGCAGGATCTGCTCTTGCCGGGTTGCAAGCGGGAGACCCGCTCCGCGCCACACTTCCTTCGGATGCGCGGATCGCCGTCATTGGCGCAGAGTGCGCGCTGGGTCAGCAGTTGGTGTCCACGATTGCGCGTGGGGTGAGCTCGGTAGGCGAGGGCGGAGGTAGCGGCCAGTGGACGGTAAGCGCATTGTGCACCGATGTGGACGCCATGGCGGAGTCGCTCCCAACGGGCACTGAGGCTCGCCTCTTCCAGCCCTTCGTGCCCACTGCCCTCACACGATCGCTCTCCGACGCGTCGGCGGTGGTGATTTGTACCGAGGCGACGTGCGGCAAAGGCGGTGTTGAGGCCAAGGTGGGCAGCTCTCGGGGGCGCTCTCTGAAGATCTCCAGCCTGCCGTACTCGCTAGCGGAATTATCTGCTCCATGCGCTCGCCTGGAGGACTTTGGCACCCAGAACTGATGCTCCACAGCACCCTCGACTTCTTATCTTCTCCCCCGTGTCTTTAGGCCATGGGCAGGCTCATGAAGGCCATTGCGGCGGTCGGAACCGTCCAACGCGTAGTCGTTGTTAGTAGTCATGGCGTTGAGCGAACGCGTCAGCTCCCGTTCTCTCTTTCCAACCTCATGGGGCAGGTGCGCTTCCATGCCCCCATCCACCGCATCCACTCACTCCATTCACGGCGCACGACGGTTCGTTCCATTCGCGGCTCGAGAGCTACTCTTCCAGCCAGTCGATCATTGCATCGAGCGCGAGCCCTTAGCTGACCCAAGCCCTCTCTTTAACCCAATGTCGATAGCTCGATCGCCAGCGCGCCACTGAGCAAGAAGCCCTACTCGTCGCGAAGAAGAAGCTCCCAGGGCACTCGATCGTGCGCTTCGGCAAGATCGCCGCCGCGTCTGAAGTTTCGTCTCCCAACTCGCAGGACGTTGCAGTTGAGATCGCTCCGGGAGACGCGCTCTCCGGCGACCTACCTGTCGACATAGCGGCCTCGGTACTTATCGAAACACTTCGTCGTGACGAGAGTGTCAATGCCACGTTTAGTGTTGCACCTCGCTCGGCCTCGGGCTCAACGGGAATGTCCGTGTACTCAGACATGGGGCTCGACGATGAGTTTTTGAAACTTGTTGGGCCGGAGATCCTGCGCTTGCCTCTTGGCAGCTTGGCGCCAACCGAGGTGCTCGCCCGCCGCACGATTCCCATCTCACTTCCACCCTTCGTGTCGCGCTGCCTCGCTCGTTGCAAGGTGGCGAGCTCGTCACACGCAACTGCCTATCGTCTTCGTCATGTCATTCTGGTACCCATCCGACGTGCCTGCTTAGGTGGCGGAGTGGCTCCGGCAGTGGGGTCGAGCCTTTCTGCGCCCCGGCCAAGGTTTAACCACTCCAGTTCAGGTACGGCCCGTGCACTAGGCGACACCACCATCAGCACCACGACTTACGTCGCTTCACTCTCCTTCATTATGTGTCCATCTCTTTCTTGACGATCCACTCCGCCCATGCCTTGGGCAAGGCCTAACGGAACGGCAAGCGCTCAGACCGCCAAGAGCATGGCAACTCCGTTCCCGCGCGTATGCATTGGCTTGATATCATGGCACCCTTCACCTCAAGCCTACACCGCTCACCCATGCAAGCACTTCCACCCTCACCACAAGGCCGCTGCCACCTACATGATTGCAGGTTATTGATGTCCCTGGGGGAGTGATGTTGCGCTTTGTGACCACAGGTGCGACTTGTACACAACACTAATTGCCATGCCACAACTTGAATGCTGAATGTCGCCTATGGCCTCTACGTATTTGTCAAGCAACCACGATCAAGAATTTTGTGGCCGCTTTCTTCTTCTTTATGTAATGTCTCACTTGCGACCGCCAATTTGCGATGCACAAGCAGGTACGGGCTATGATGACATGGCTGATGAGAGCCCAGAAGACAAGTGGGCCGATTCCAATGCGCCCATCATACCTAAGAGCGGAGACCCCGACGGCGCCCTCGTCATTGTCGCGGAGACTGGGCCACTCGTGGGTTCGCGCACGTTGGCGCAGGGCAATGGCACTCCTCGACTCCGTGTGATGCGCGCCGAGATGGCGGAAGGAACCCTAGTCAAAGAGACCTCGGAAGCGACCGTTCTTGAGCGCCTGCAGAGAGACCTTCGCGCGCTTGAGGACGGCCGAAGGCGCAGGTGACATCTAAGCCCTAAAGCCTATGTAAGCCCATCCCATAGCGCACGTAATCCCCAAGGAACTGCAGCACCACACGTGTACTCACGCACATTGTGAAGACAAGGCAGATGATTGTAGTGGGCAGCCGTCGATAGATTGGCACTAATGACTCTCCAAGTAGTACTAGCGATCGTAGAAAACACAGTTCCTAAATCTTAAAAGCAAAGATCTTGTGGAGAGAGGAGTGGAGCTGTGGCTGTGGAATGTGTGGAGGCGGGGGGACTGATGTATGTAACATGTGAGGTACAGCCCCTCAGCGGGATGGGATGCGTGCTACCGGGGGCGGGGGAAGCACGCGACAAGGGTGTCGCATCCGCGATCGACCTTTTTGTTTTAGAAGTTGTCTGCGTTTCTATGTCCCCTCCTTGCAGGCTAGTCACTAGTCACCGTCGCAGGATCCTACATTCGCCCATTCGCCCTCTTTGCCCTCGCCTCCTTTGTCGCCTCCCTTGTCGCCTGCTTGCCCCTCACCTGGCTTCTGGTTGCTACCTCCTTGCGTGCTCCTCGCGTTTTTAGGCTAAGTCGCGCGTTCAGGTATCGCCGGTGCAAGGAACCGCCCCCTTGTGTGACCCTGATTCCCCCTCAGGTGTTGGCCGTTGGATTATATCGTGGCGCTGTTTTACTTCGGTCTTCATCAACTCACTCAAGGGTTTTCGAAAGATTCCTTCCTTATTCCTGTGCGTAACTGTCGCCCCCGTCGGATCGTCCGCCGCCCCGTCGCCTTCGTCAAGGAGGGCCACCTGTGTGGCCGTGGGGGGAGGCCAGGTTAGTCTCTTGTGTAGTCTTGTTTCTCTAGGGCCCAAAGGGCTCAGTATGACTATGGCGCTGTCGCTCCCTCTCGAGAGTTTTGTGCGGGTTGTACATTGTACATTGTGTTGGCCCATTTTTGTGATGGTGTTTGTTGGGTTGGGCCTCTGGGGCCGGTGCTGTGCTCGTCGTCCTTGCGCCCGAGGCGCGGTCGTCTGCCCGCCCTTTGGCGTCGCTGGATGGTGTCTCTCCGGCACCGTCCTCTCTGTTAAGTCGCGTTCCGTCAAAAGAGGACCACAATCTGTTTTCTTTTTAGTTATGAACAATATTGGTACAAAACAAGGCTGTGTATAGAAACTTTTTTTAAAATAAAGTCGCCGTATACGAGATGTTTCGTTTACGCAGCACATGTGATTACTTGCAATCATTGAGCACGCCGTGCGTATGCGCATCGACTTCCCCCTCGCGAGGGCGCCGTGCGTGCGCATAGAAACTTTTTTCCCTAAGGCCCACATTAACGTAAAGTAGCCATATACGAGACGTTTCGTTTGCGCAGCACGTGTGATTGCTTGCAATCATTGTGCACGCCGTGCGTATGCACATCGGCTTCCCCCCCCCGCGGGGCGCCGTGCGTGCGCATAGCAACTTCCAGGAAGGTGCACGCCGTGCGTTCACTCTTTCCGCGGGGGGACTCTGGACGCAGAGGCGGTCGGGAACCGCGGGGGCACCCCTGGGACCGGGGAAAATATTACCGTATATTGCGAAAACACTAACGTAAACAATCGAGGTCTTGGGGTCTCTCCGCTCCCCCGGGGCCCCCTCCCCCGGGTCCCCTCCTCCCCCCTCTCATCGACCTACCAGAGAGAGACGGCTCCTACTGCCTGCCTCCCTCCTCCCTCCTCGCTCACCCTCCAGCTCTCTCCTCGCCCTCGTCTTCCTCACGATGGTGGCGACTCGGCGCGCATCGGTACGGTCCTCCGTCCTCTCGTCTCGTGCTCCTGCTCGCTGGTTTCGTTCGACTCGCTCGACACCGCCACCTGTCGACTGGACGCCGAGCGCAAGCGCTGCTCGCACGACTCGTTCCTCTTCCTGCTCCAAGGGCGCGGCGGAGGAGGCGGATCCTGTTCGCGTTCCTGATGCCGAGGAGGAGGCCCTTTCCCCGACCGATGAGGCCACCACCACCACCACCGACGAGGACTCCGGGCCTGTGGGAGGAGAAGAGGAGAACGAGGACTGTGCGTCGGACGCTCCAGGTCTTTTTGTTCCCATCGCGCGGGTTGCGGATGTCGAGGAGCCAGCCGAGTCGATGGAGGAGGTCGAGACCGCCCACGCGCTCGCTCTCGCCGATGAGAAGGAAGCCGAGGAAGAGGACGAGAAGGCGGAGAAGGCGGAGAATGAGAAGACGGCTGCGTCCGACGCACCAGTCGGAGAAGTCTTCACTCGGTTCGAAGAGGCCACGCAGCTGGAAGAGGAGCTCGAGGAGGAGGAGAAGGGCGAGACCGCCGAGGAGGCCGAGACCGTCGAGGCGCCCGCTCCTGCCAAGGCGAACGAAAAGGAGGGTGAGGAGAAGACGGAGGAGAAGGAAGAGGAGACGTCCGACGCAGCCGCTACGACCGATGTCGTCACCTGAAAACTCGGAGGTGTCGCTACTTGATGTAGTTGAGGTTCCGGATCTACTAGAACAATTGGGAGGAGCTACTCTGGTATCTTTACTTGGGGCCGCTCCGCGTCTGAGGGATATCGCGAAAGGGTTAAAAATCAGAATTGACAATTTTCATCAATTAGAGAAGCTTTCTGAACGACTAAGTACTTTCACAGTAGACGCATTAGATAAAGACCTCATTGATTATGGTGAACGCGCCATTCTAGTAGGTAACTTGAAGTCACTGTGGATAGTCTTGAACTCGCTCCAAGATGCAACTAGTATTAATCAACCACACGGGGCGTGCGGTGATACGTTGCTAGATTTGGCGACTAGGCGTATGGACTACAGAGCGGTCCAACTCTTGTTAACTCATGGAGCAACTGCTACTGTTGTAGATTGTACACAACACACGCCGCTGCACCATGCAGCAAGGAATGGTGACATCCAACTTGTAGCCACGCTGACAGATGTGTCAGATGTTAACGCACAAAACAAATGGGGCGAGACTCCTCTTCACATTGCGGCGCAGAAAGGCCATGCGGACTGCGTAAGTTTTCTCATAGAACGCGGAGCTGATGTCAACATTAAAGGGTATGTATATCAAAACACTCCATTGCATATGGCAGCGGAGAAAGGACACCTTGCGTGTGTCGAACTTCTTGTCAATACAGAAATTATTAATCTTCGAAATCGCCTCGGTTATTCTCCTCTTCATCTTGCGGCGATGGGTGGTCACGCGCAATGTGTCGCGTTTCTCATCGATCAAGGAGCGAACGTCAATAACGTGGCTAACAATCTACAAACTCCATTGCGTTCAATCATCACGCGCATAAGAGACCAGCGATACTCTGAAGTACATCAAATTCTAATCCGAGCGATTGTCGCTAATGACGTGTAACGAAACTGTTTTGGCATGGGGCAGGCATCCACTCAGATTTCAGAGGGTACCACTTGGGAAGGCAGGCTCACAAAATCGATGAGGATGTATGAGTGTTGACGCAAAAGGGAGCTTCGGACAGACGAGGTTTGGGGGGCATTTTGCGCTCAATCAGCGTGGCCCATGACCGATGTCGAGGAGGTCGGGTTGGATAACCCATGCGCTCGATGCCACACGTGCATTTGCGCTTGGTGGAAGTATGGGAGCGCTCTTCGAGTTGAAACTGGTTGGAGTGAGCGCCTGGCGATGCAGCGCTCGTGGTGACCGGTGTGTGCATGAGCATTTCGATGGACGAGCAATAGGTGAGGAAGGGCCACGGGGAAGGGCAGGAAGGGCAGGGCAGGAGGAAGAGCAGGAAGGGCAGGGCAGGAGGAAGGGCAGGAGGAAGGGCAGGAGGAAGGGGGCAGGAGGAAGGGCAGGAGGAAGGGGGCAGGAGGGGGGCAGGAGGAAGGGGGCAGGAGGAAGGGCAGGTCCTTCCGCACTTTTCGCCAAGAAGGAACGGCGTGCAGAAAAAGTTGTTATGCTGCATGATGAGTGGCAATCACACTTTGTTCCGCCCGTCCTCCGCGCCCAGAGTTCCCCCGCGAAAAGAGTGAACGCACGGCGTGCACCTTCCTGGAAGTTGCTATGCGCACGCACGGCGCCCCCGCGGGGGGTGCGCCGGTGCACATCGCGCCGTGCCCACGCACGGCGTGCACATGTGATTGCAAGTCATCACAGGCGCTGTGTAACGAAACATCTCTTATATGGCCAGTTTACGTAGTTGTGGGCCGCAGGGGCTACACACACGGAACGGGTTGACATGCGCGCGCACGGCGTATCCGCGGGGGGACCGATGCACATCGCGCCGTGCCCATGCACGGCGTGCACCGATGTGATTAGCGAAGAAGCTTTGACGACCTCTCTCTCTTATAATTTTAACAAGATCTAATGTTAAACAACTACAATACAACTGTGGACATTTGATCGCTCAATTCGACTGATGTCCCACTATTGACGGAACGACACCTTTCACACTACAGACGTCCCTTTCTCCAGACACCTGAGCACAGACACTGTGGTCTATTTCCGTGACACAATCCTTGGTACCCAGCGAGCAGCATTTGCATGCACGCTAGTTCATCACGGTCGGTATATGCGCATCGACTTCCCCCCCGTAGAAAAGAAGGAGCGGGCTGGTGTGCACACGTCCAGCTTGCTTGCGAAAGGCGAACGAGAAGTACGTCTCTATGTTACCTTTGCGCGCGCCGCGCACTTCAGTCCCTCACCCTTCGACGAGGTCTACGCCCAGCTGTCGGAAGAGGCTTGCAATGCTCTCCTGTTCAAGAAGGCCGACGCTCAAAATGTTCACTTTCGAAGATTGCCCAGTCCAATGCCACATGGGGCGCAAGCGAGACGATGGGGGGCAGTTGCCGAGTAGATTGGAAAGCATGACCATCAGAATAGCTTCCATGAGCAGCGGGAGGCTACTTGAGTGGAAGCGCACATCTGGCTGGCATTCGACTGCTGCGACGATGAATTGAAGTTGGTTGAAGATTGGACAAGGGTGGGGGGGTGCTTTCTGGATGAGCGAAAGGAACCGCTGTACCCTGGGGTGAGCCATGGGGAAACGTTGGAGCAATTCCTGCTTTTTGGCCTCGAACACCAGTTCCATGTCATGGTCAGGGTCGTCGAGTAGGATGGCGCTCTTGATCAGAACGTCGAGAGCGACGATGTGTGCACTCTGGGTGTACAGCGTGAGAGTTCGCTTGACCGCGGGCTCGACACTGGAGTCGGTTCCCTCCTGGGTGCATTTGCGCTTGGTGGAAGTCTGGGAGCGCTCTTCGAGTTGAAACTGGTTGGAGTGAGCGCCTGGCGATGCAGCGCTCGTGGTGACCGGTGTGTGCATGAGCATTTCGATGGACGAGCAATAGGTGAGGAAGGGGCACGAGGAAGGGCAGGAAGGGCAGGGCAGGAGGAAGAGCAGGAAGGGCATGGCAGGAGGAAGGGCAGGAGGAAGGGCAGGAGGAAGGGCAGGAGGAAGGGGCAGGAGGAAGGGGGCAGGAGGAAGGGGGCAGGAGGAAGGGCAGGTCCTTCCGCACTTTTCGCCAAGAAGGAACGGCGTGCAGAAAAAGTTGTTATGCTGCATGATGAGTGGCAATCACACTTTGTTCCGCCCGCGCCCAGAGTTCCCCCGCGAAAAGAGTGAACGCACGGCGTGCACCTTCCTGGAAGTTGCTATGCGCACGCACGGCGCCCCCGCGGGGGGTGCGCCGGTGCACATCGCGCCGTGCCCACGCACGGCGTGCACATGTGATTGCAAGTCATCACAGGCGCTGTGTAACGAAACATCTCTTATATGGCCAGTTTACGTAGTTGTGGGCCGCAGGGGCTACACACACGGAACGGGTTGACATGCGCGCGCACGGCGTATCCGCGGGGGGACCGATGCACATCGCGCCGTGCCCATGCACGGTATGCACCGATGTGATTAGCGAAGAAGCTTTGACGGCCTCTCTCTCTTATAATTTTAACAAGATCTAATGTCAAACAACTACAATACAACTGTGGACATTTGATCGCTCAATTCGACTGATGTCCCACTATTGACGGAACGACACCTTTGCTCCTGTCCCCCATGTTGGGTGGGGGCCCAGAACTGCTCCATGCCCAACACTTTGTTGCTTGATGCGACATTCTCCCAATGGGGTCCTGTCTGAGATGGCGCGGGGCCAGCCCCTCGCGCCGGAGCGCGAGGGCGGTACCGCGGCTGTGTAGGGTCCCAGCCCGGAGGCCTTCCCTAGTGGAGCGTCCCTCTGGCATGGTGTGGCTAGTGTAGCTGTGGAATGTGGTGTGTGTGTGCTGCATGCTGGCAGCGCAGCATGCAGGCTGTTCGCTCGCCGTTCTCGGTGATGCGCGGGCGCGGCCCGTTGGCTTCTGTGCCCACCTGGCTGGGTGGGTCCTCTTGGCGTGGTCGCTTCGGCGACATCGGCGTGTCCATGAACGCTTCGTCCATCGCGGCGAGGGCGGCGGCGGCGAGGGCGGGAGGCGGCGGCGCGCGCTCCATGACCCTATCAGTTTACTGATAGTTGAGGGCGGGAATCATAATGCCAAATGCAAGTGTAGCTTAAATATGAAGGAACGGATCCTCCCGCGGGCGCGGGCGCGACCGCAATTTTTTACGGGTAGAGCGTGAGCGCGCGTGACGGAGGGAGGGAGAGGGGGGGCGAATCGCACCATTTACCATTTCTTTTCGACGATTGTCGTGGTGGCAGATGGCCCCTTAGGAGGTTATTAATTGGGCATCGCGCCATGGTCAAAAAATGCAGCCCAACTCGTACTAGTAGTTAAAAAGTCCCTGTTTGGCGGCCTCTATGGACGGCAGTTGGGGAAACGACCGCGGGGAGTGGGGGTGTAGAATGCGTGCGTGCGAAAGTAATGGGTCCAACAACCACGTCCGCGGCCGAGAGAGAAAAGAAGTTTATTTTAATAACATGCCCGCATTGCACCGCGCGCCTCCTCTGCACCCCGCAGTTCAGTGAACGCGCAAACGAGGAGACAAGGAGAAAGCACGAAGACACACACCCGCAACTCTCCCCCGACCGATCCATCACTCACTGGTGCATGTGTAGCAGACGTCGGCATTGCACGTACACGGAATTGAAGATAGCTGAATTCAAAGCGACGAATGCCACCTTGATGCCGAAGCCATTGTACAATCGAATGAATCCTCCCTTGCGCAGCAACATCCGTGCCTCTCCTAGCATAGTGAGCTCGTGATGTTCTGAGGCTTGCATGCGCTTTTTGAGCGTGTCCAAGGGATACATAGGTATCTGAAGATGAGCAAGTGAGAGTCATGCGGTGAGCGTCATCAAAACCAGCATGCCAGGCAAGAATGTTTTGGGTGCACAACGCGCAAGCCACAGCATACAACCTTGGCCCCGGACGGAGGAGCGGCTCCTCTCATACCTGCACGCAGACGCCGGCCACTGCTCCGCAAACGAAGTGCTTCCAGTGTGCCGCGGCGGTGCCTGGAGAGGGGTCGGGTAGGGCCCTTTCGAGTGCATTCCGTGAGGTCAACCATAGGGACATGCCGAAGGCCGAATATAGCAACGCGGGTGTAAAACCTTGATAGAGCTGTCTAAAGCGCGGCGTTTTGTGTCCAAGTTGCATCCGCGTCTTTAGTGTGTCCATCGGAAACAACATGGTGGTAGAAGTGACAGCAGACATGCCGCCAGCCAAAGCATCACGAGCTAGCTCCGGCCACGAGGTGGGGGTGTAGCTTTTTATCGCGGCTCCCGAGCCGAATTTCAGCGACTGAGCAAAGGGGGACGCCGTGGATGAGTTGGCATCGATTCAAAGCCTCGAGCACGTGTATGAGCGATGCACCTTCTTGCTCTCATGAGGGGAGCAGACGCGCACCTGTCTAGCGCCGAGCATCAATATGGTGGGACCCCACGCTCGGTAGAGGAGCTGCACGCCGGAGACGCTGCCGTTGGCGAAGATGTTGCGCACGGTCGACACAAACGGCTTGCCGTGGTGCTGCATGTGCGTCTGGATCGTGTTGAGAGGCAGTAGCAGCGTCGCCTGGATGGAGCCGGCCGCAAAGCTCGCGAGAGCCGTGTTACCCGGGTGGCCAGAGAACGCGTCGGCCGCACTTGCCCTCCCAGCGTGTACGACAGGGCTCCCTTGTTTGGTATTGATCCCTTCAACTGAGTGCATCCTCGAGCCGACCAGCCAGTTGCGAGAGATGGATGAGGAGAGGGAGAGAGGGAGAGAGGGAAAGAGGAAGAAAGGGAGGGGGAGGGGAGAGGAAGAGGAAGAGGGAGGGAGGGAGGGAGGGAGAGGGGAGGGGGGCGGGGGAGAAGGAGAGGGAGAGGGGAGGGGGGAGAGGGAGGGTGAGAGAGAGAGAGGGAAGAGGGAGAGGGAGAGAGACGGGATCGCGCCGGCCAGCAGCTCCTCACTTCACACGGCACGGCTACAGCAATTAAAAGTGCTAGCGCATCTGTTCACTGTGTGTCTGCGTACGTGCCTCACTAATATGGGCGTCAGAGTTTTCTTCTTGTTGTTTGAGTATAACCTTAGTGCTAAGAGACCGTGGCTCTTCGTCGGCAACGGAGCCCCTACGCCCCTACCCCGAGATGGGGTTGTACGCGGTTGGCGCATGGCTCTTCCGATGTATGTGGCTAGGGATGCTAGCTGACGAATTGGGCTGACCCATAGGGCCTCGATTTGAATCAGAGATAAGAGTTGAAGCTGAGCTTTTTAAGCCCTTTGCTAGGGCGGTCAAACAGTTTCAAACAGGGTTTTTAACTTCTAAGGATGAAAATTCACTAAGTCAAGATTGAGGTTTTATCACACGATACACGATCTTCAGGGTATGCTACTGGAAATGGGTATATTCGGCAGTGACCATCGCTGCTCGCTGCTCGCTGCGGCCGCCATCGCGAGCCGCCGCAGGAGAAAAAGATCAAATTGACTATAGTTTTGCCAAATTATAATCTTAGTAATTCTAATTTTAGTCTTCTTTTCACCAGTCCAAGACTCCAAGACACATATGAGCACAATACACATAACTACATGACCACCGGCATGCCCAATATGCCAATGTTTCGGTAGCCAACCAGTCTGACCATGGGATTGTCGAACCATCGACAGAAAAGGAGGGGTTGTCTCTAGAAATCGAACGTGAGTGAGACGCTCGAAAACACGAGGCCGTCCGTCAATCTTGCGCGTCAACGCGAAAACAAAAAACTACTTTTTGTGCTCCATGCTCCATGTTGGGATGTTGTGCTATAAACACGGGCGAAACTATTGACTGTTGACTGGCCCGTGCTTGGCGGGCTCAACTTGTGTGTGGAGGGTCCAAATCCCAAAGAGGCTATTTCCCCAAAATTTTGCACGAGGCTCGCCCCAGCACCCCCGCCGGATTTATTTTTTGCTGATCTCCACTACCAGGACGAAAAGGAAGCTTATTTCGGCCTCATATGGCAAATTTTGGGTGGTGTCCTTCCCGACCCCCTGGAGAATGACCGGCCTAGGATGACCGGGCTAGGAAGGGCCAGAGGGCCAGCGACGTGTGGGTGAGGAGCGCATGCTGCGCGGAGTGAGGAGTAATTAATGTCCGTCCAAGGCTGTCTATAAATTGTCTCGGTTTTCTTGTTTCTCTTCCGCACCCTACCTAAATAAAGTGGTGGGTTGGTTCCCCCCCTCCCGCCCGATACGGATAGGAAGGAGAGAGAGCCGGGTCCTTCACGGCCTCTTTGCTGCTCTGTCCTCTCTCTCGCCGCTCGCCTCCATCGCTTGTGGGCAGGCGCCCTGTCGTCGCAACTTCTCTCTCTCCCTCCCCGCACATACAAGGAATCCGGACCCCCCCCCCCCTCGGTCTGGGGAAACCGGCTCGCCCCCGCCGCCCCCCCCCCCCCCCCCCGCCGAACAAGCCAATTTGGCCCCGCCGCCGCCGGGGAGAGGGGACGAGAGCCCGGGGGGGGGGGGGGGGAAGGGGGGGGGAAGGGGCGGGGGGGGCCCCCCGCGGGGAGGGGGGGGAGCTGCGGGGCTCGAGCTGCGCATCGGCTCGCGCTGGGCGCCCCTTCCCCCACCCCCCCCGCCCCTTCCCCCCCGCCCGCCCCTTCCCCCTTCCCCCCCTCGGCCGACGCCCTGATCTCGCCGGCGCCCCCCCCCCCCCCGCCCTCTCCCCTCTCCCCCCTCTCCCCTCTCTCCCCTCCCCTCGACTCTTTTTCACGTGCGGGGGGCGGAGAGAAGAAAGAAAGTGGGGGCCGGGCGAGGGAGCGGGAGGGAGCTGAGGGGAGGAGAGAGCTCAGCTCCGCAGCCATGCTCACGCTGCTCGCCGTTCTGCAGCCCGCGGGCTACCATGGGCTGGGCGCGCGCCCGGCGGTGCACACGCAGGCCGCGCGCGCGCCCCGTGCATCCGACATCGCGATGGCTGCGCCCGGAGGGCGGCGCGTCGTCGTCACTGGGATGGGCATCGTGTCGTGCCTTGGAAACACGCTCGATGATGTGCGCCCGGCCGCCCGTCTGTGCACCGCCTGCTGGGGCTCCCTCGCGGCGAGGCGGCCACGCGCGGGGCCCGAGGTCGAACAGGCCGACCGATCACTTCGTCCTCGATGCGCGCGCCCTCCCGCACGCCGCGCAACTGGCTGCACGCACGAGTCCTTGCCGTCTCATGCGGGTCTGTGCCGCGCGCTCTTCCTCCCTATCTTGCAGGTGGCGACCTCCTTGAAGGAGGCCAAGTCTGGCATCAAGTTTAACCCCAAGTACAAGGAGATTGGCATGAAGTCGCACATCTGCGGCCGGCCCGAGATCGACCTTGATGAGCTTATTGACCGGAAGCAGGCACGCTTCATGGGCACGAACGCCAAGTATGCCTACGTCGCAATGCAGCGCTGCATCGAGGATGCAGGCCTCAAGCCTGAGGACATTGACAGTCCCCGTGTTGGGGGTATCCTGGGCCAGGGTGGCACCTCGCTCTCTGATGTGATGGAGACCATGCAGGCCGTCGATGAGGGAAAGCTGCGGAGGATCGGCCCGTACCGTGTCACGCGGTCAATGGGCTCGACGGTCTCTGCCGTGCTCGCAACCGCTTTCAAGCTCAAGGGCATGTCCTTCTCCATCTCGTCGGCTTGCTCGACTGGGGCTCACTGCATTGGCGTCGGCATGGAGCAGATCCAGCTGAACAAGGCGGACATGATGTTCTGCGGCGCTGGTGAGGCTGAGGACTGGGGCTTCTCCGTCATGTTCGACGCCATGACTGCGCTCTCGACTAAGTGTGTTCCCCATCTAAAAGTAGCACAAAGGCGGGTGGGGCGCGTTGATTGTGGTTGATGGTCACAGGGAGGGTCGGCGCAAGCTCCGCCGTGATAACAACCTTGATGATAGAATCTCGAGGGTTGTTGCCGACCGGAATTAGAACGCGACGAGCTCGCGAAGAGGCTTTCCACTCACACCCTCCCACCGCTAAAGCCCTGAGGCCGATTCCCACAACCCTCTCCTTCTAGAGCCCCCGCCCTGAGGCCGAATCCCCCAACCCCGCGTTATCCACAGGTATAACGACACGCCCGAGACGGCGTCCCGCGCCTTTGATGTGTCCCGCGATGGATTCGTTATTGCGGGCGGCGGCGGTATTGTCGTGCTCGAGGAGCTTGAGCATGCCAAGGCTCGCGGCGCCAAGATCTACGCTGAACTTGTAGGCTATGCCGCGAACTCCGACGGCTACGACATGGTCGCCCCATCGGGTGTTGGTGGCCAGGGATGCATGAAGCTGGCTATGGCGATGGCCGACGAGGTTGGTGGCGAGAAGAAGATTGACTACGTCAACACCCACGGTACCTCCACGCCTGTCGGAGATCTGAAGGAACTTGACGCCATTAAGACCGTCTTTGATGCGAAAGGATACCAGCCGTACGTGGGCTCGACCAAGTCGCTCTCTGGCCATGCTCTTGGTGCTGCAGGAGTCCACGAGGCCATCTACTCCCTCCTCATGATGCGCGACGACTTCCTCGCTGAATCGGTACGTCTTTTGCCTCCGTTGTCCTGACCGGTGTAGCAGCATGAAGGCCAGATCAAGCCAATCCTGTGTATGTTTCTTCCTCAGGGACAAGACGACATGCATCGACTCACCATTCATCCCTACCTGCGTGCCACACAGGCGAACATCAAGGAGCTCGTCCCGGAGGCCGAGGGTATGAACATTCTGCGCGAACGTATGGACGGCCCTGTCGAGCGCGTCATGTCTAACTCATTTGGCTTTGGGGGCACCAACGCCTGCCTCATCTTTGACAAGTACACGGAGTGAATACCTAGCCTCGCTGCGGACTGACCGCTAATTAACAACGCCGCACAGTGTCTCCAGGTATGATGAATGACATATTAAATAATACGTGGAGGCGCGACGACGCGTCCTTTGGCAGGTTTCCCCTCACGGCCGGCTCTTCATCCTTACTTCACATAGCCGAGTAAAGATGGCTCCGATCGGTCGCGACGCTACTAGCCAGCCCCGTTTCATGTAACGGTTGTAGAGGAACCGGTCTCGAGGCGCCCAGAGGATGCTGTATGAGCTCCATTCTGAAAGTAGGAGACATGGTATTGAGTTGTGCTGACGGTGGCGGCAAGATGTCCTCGGACCGTACAGTCCACCATGCATTCGCTCACTCGTGTCTAGGTAGTGTCGGTTGGTTGGTTGAGTTGGTTGACGATGGCCCACACTTGCTCCCGTGCGTGTACACACATTGGTGTTTGCTGGATAGTTTTAAGCCGCGGCTCGTGGCGCCTTGCCACGGGCTTCCTCTGCCTTGCCTGCACACCGTACATATGCTAGCTGTCTTCTACTTCCTTGCCGCTCCATGTCATCTTTGCTAAAGCTAAAGCAGCAACTTCTTAATCTTACTGCTTACGACTTAATAGTCTCGCAGCTATGAGGTTCCACTTTGATCCCTATCTCTCCCCCTCGCACCCTGCCTTGCGGCATCTTGCATCTTCCATCGTCCATCGTGCTCTGCATAGGCATAGGGGCCGGGGTGGTATGGGTATGGGAAAATATGCGCACAACTAAGTTTATTTATACTTGGTTGCCACCCACGGCCATGAGGGGGCACGAGCCCGCCACTCTCTCCACTCCTCCCCTGCCGTTGGGGAGGAACCACCCATCCTCCTGGCATGCCTTATGGCTTGCCATTGCCAGGAGCAAACTGCCCTCCTGACCCACTACCCACTACCTTCCTTCGCCCACGGGCTTGCCTGATTCACGATCTGATCCGAAGAAAGGTAAGACTCACGCCTGGCTTTACGATATGTTGACAGGTCGACACCCGATGCGACAGGCGGGCACCGCGAAAGCGCGGCGCGCAGACGAAAAACGACTCAAGAGGCGGGGGCCACAAAACAAAAAAAGACAAAATAAGGTAAAAGCGACACGCGCGTTTACGTTTGTCCGCAGAGATAGAGATGACAGGCTTGCCCCAGCCCGCCCCCCACCCGCCTGACCCGTCATAGTGCACGCGGGCCCACCCCTCGTAGGGGGGATAGCGGGAGCGGGGATGAGAGTGTGGGGTGCATAGGCGATGGCGAGTGAGACACCGGAGGGGTGTGAGTCAGTAGTAGCATAGCGGGCGGGCACCTTCAAGAGTTTCCCCCCCTTCTCTCTACACCTTATGTGGGGCTCCCAGTGGGGCGCGGTGGCGAGGGTCGCCGGGGGCTCGGGACGCGGTCACGGTACGCTCCATATGTAATACTACTACTATAACAATAGCTGTTCCTTCTATCATGAGTCCAGTCACTTTGATTTACATTCGCCAGGGCGAAAGACAGCAGCCTAGAATCAGCATCATTGATCATTGGGCTCAAGTAAGACAAGAAGGACGAAAGTGCATTTGCCAAATAGTCTCGCTGTCCGGCCGCCGTCCATTGGAGTCTTGGGGCCACGCTTTGTGATACGCACGAATGCACAAGGTTGCAAGATAATGCCGGCACGCTTCCCTAGCGAATTGGGTCAGCCATCGTAAAAATAGTTGAAATTCAGGGCCTCCGAGAGCGCACGGCTTTCCGGCTGCTTGTCTAGCGTGTCGGTGAGCAGTTGGATGGAGCGCCGCAGCTCCTTGCGCCACCTGCGAGCGGCAGCCATGTGGGCTGCTGGGGGAAGCGTACTCAGTGCCTCCAACTGCACGCGCAAGCGTAGTGCGAGTGTCAAGATGGCGTCAATTGCATCGAGCTCAGCGACGAAGCGGTCCTCTATGAAGCAGCGTGCAGCCACGCTCACGCAAAAATCCTCGTGTGCGGTCCGAAGCGAGTCTATGTCTCGGAGTTTGGAGACGCGCGCCACCCACGCGTGCCACTCTGCCGAGATAACAGCAACGGAGAAAAAGCCATATATGTGGTGAATTGCATGTAAAAGTTCCGAGCGCAACGTCCACCAAAGTCTCAAGGTGCCACCGAAAGAGCCATTGCCGCTTCCGATCCTGCCCAGGTGCAACGACTCGAGACACCATTTGGCGCGCCGAAGGCGCAGGAGCAGCGCAAAGATCTGTTGTTGTTTTGCGAGTGCCGTGGCCGAAAATATTAGCTGCAACGGCCATGGCGGCGAGTATGTGAGCTTCAACGAGTTGAAGGCGCGCACGTTGGCCGAGTCTAGCGGTACGTCTTGGCCTGCAAGCAACTGAACGCTGCCAGCAGGTTGCGTGGATGCCGCTGGGAGCAGCTCGAACGAGAATCGAGATGCATGATCCTTTGAGATGCCGGCATCGAGAAGCACCTCGTGCAGAGACAAAGTGAGTTGGCCTACCAACGGCCGCCATGGCGTATGTGCATCCGCTGCCATGTACACGCGTTCCAAAGGACGCGCAGTGAGGCGCGGCTCGCCACCTAGGATGACAGAGTGGAGGAGCTTCGCTACCTCAATTACTTCCGGCAACGCACTGAGTAACTCGGGGCCGGAAGAGGCACACGCTTGTGCGAGGGGCTCGATCAGCACCTCATGCAACATCAGCTTCAGCGGTGGCAGGCGATTCAGGATAGCAAAGGCGTGGATCCGCTCATTGGGGTGACCTTCCGTGCCATATTCCGTGAGCACCGACTGTCCAACAGCAAGCAAGTCCATGAGCTTTTGGAGCCTCGAATGGGCCGGGGGCTCAATCATCTTGTGGTCGGCTCCCGGTGGTATCAGGTGGCACAGCTCATCGCATAGTGCTGACTCATCTAAGGCGACATGGTCGTCCATCCATGTGTTCGCCATACAGGCTTCCATTGCGCAGGGCGCATGGCCATTAAACGAAGGGGCCGAACGTCTCGGAGCGATGGGTATGTGCCACTTGGGCAACTCGATGTGCGCCATTTGATGTTGTGCACTTGCGGAACTCTCCCATGTAGCAGTCAGAGACGCCGGCGGATATTGCCGCCGTGCAATCACCCGCGAGGTAATACATGATGTCACGGTCGTCGGGCTCGATGCTGCTACATCACTTGCTACATCCGCTGCGTCGGCAGATGTCCACACATCGGGCGACCTTCGCATCACCTGGTGCATCAACGAGAGTAGCCTCTCCTCTACCTCGGTATCGAGGCCGAGCACTTCTCTCTTGTCTTTATAGCTGATGGGCGCCTCCTCATCAGTGAGAGTCTGCGCTAGGCGGCGCGACTTTCCGGCAACTAGAACTGCGGTAGTAAGCGGCGCCAGCAGCTCGGGCACTGCTGCAGCGGAGCGGGTAGCGAATGCACCATTCCAAGCGTCCTCCGAGCCATTGAGCGCGGGTACTTCTGCACCTTTGCGAAAGATGAACAGTTCCCCCGCAGCATCGCGTAGTTCACCATGCCGCACCCATGTGCCGAGCACTCGCGTGTATGCTACCAAACACTTGATGAGTAGCGACAACCACAAAAAATAGAGGGTCGCACCTCCTGTCGAGGGTGCTGCAGCACCCTCGTGCCACTCACAGCGGCGAACTAATAAAGAGATCACTGCACTCGTGGCCTCCGCAGCAGAATCTGCATGCCGCGGTGTCGTGCCGATCACGGCGTTCAGTGCGGGGATAGCGGCCAGCTCGGTGGCAAAGGACGCAAGCTCGGCCATCTGTTGGCGACCGCCATAGGCGCCTCGTAGAGTCTCGGACAACCACACCAAACCCGGTGCGGGTGATTGGGCTTGCGGATTGGCCACAGACGAGGCCGGCATCGCTCGATCTCCACCGCTGACCAGAGGCTGCATTTTGCGCGATTTCCAGATTGCGCTACGTGCACGCGTCATTTCATCGTGCAGGGCAATCCCAAGGGCGTACAAGGTCGTGGGCATGTTCGGTCGGGTAAGGAGAGCCTCGGAAAGAGCGCCTACGGTTGCAGCGGCGGAAGCGAAAGCGCCCAACTCTGACAGCAACCGCGCAGAACCGGTCGCCTCGCCACATCTCTGAGCATGTGTACGGCCGGCGACGCTCAGGCGAACGACGCGCCACCAAGGAACATGTGGGGCCTCCTGTGAAGGACCGCCGCGATCACCAACTGCAGGGCCTCTTCGTCCGTTGCTGTGAGGGCGTGTCGTTTGCATCGCTGCACGCCCCAACGCCGAATCGGCATACAACTCTTCCCAGCCGCCAGCTGCACACCCTGTCAACGCCATCACGGTGGAGTGTAGTAGATACGTCCGGCTTACGTCGCCATACTCTCGGGCAGCCGCGAGAAGGGCGCTGCTAGGCGCACGCGTGTATTCCACGGCTGGTTCGCTGCAGATAGCTCGACTTGCAGCGGCTCCGCTGGACACAGTATGGTTCACGCCATGATCACATGCCACTGTAGACCCACTATGTCCTATGGCAGCCGAGGAGGTAGGTCCCAACGTCTTGGTGACGACACTCTGCTGCGCGTCCACCTCCGCGTCGGCGTGCTCCTCGAGCTCTTCCTCGTCATCTCCAGATGCCGATGAGTATCCCCAGTGGATTGGATCTACGGCCAGCCCCAACTCCACCTCTACCCCCTCATCACCCTTCTTCGCCAACGAGGGCGGGACATGGCGCCACCGGCTAGCATCTCTCGCTAGCATGGTTTCGGCATCGGCGAGCCAGTACAAGAAGGAGAGGGGCCTGGCAGCCTCATCGGTGGCCTTGAGGCCTGCGGAGGGAACTCGGAGAAGCCTGCACACAAGCGCCTCCAACGCATCCGCCTTTGCGTGCTCTGCATGCCTGCGAAGGAGCGCGATAATGTCGGCGAAGTCTCGCGAGACGGCGTGGCCATCGGTCGAAGCGAAGCGATGGTGCCTGAATGAGCTGTGCACCCAGTCAACGGCTGTCTCGTGGTTGGGGCCGTCTGCTAGCCGTGTGGTGCACTGCACGAGCGCTCGGACGAGCGCCTGGGTGCGCAGCGCGGCCATCAGCTCCTGACGAGCGCCTTCCGCCATGGTTGGAGCAAGGGTGGCGAGAGAGGGAGAGAGAGAGTGGAGGAGAGAGAGAGAGAGAGATGGGCGCCGACGAGGGAGGGGCTGGGAGGGGAGGGGCAGGGACGGGGGAGGCGAGGAGGGCGGCGGAGGGAGGGAGGAGACAGAGGATAAAAGTAGATTTAGACTATGTGAAGTTACCAGGAGTTCTTTACTGGACACGCGCGGCGGAGCGAACGAGGGAGAGCTAGGGACGGAGGACGGAGGACATTGAACGCCGAACGAACAGACGGAAGGCGTTCGAAACTGTAGTCTTGTAAGAGGTCTTGTTGGCTAGCATCCCTAGCCACATACGTTGGACGAGCCATGCACCAACCGCGCACACCCCCATCGCGGGGTACATAGAGGCTCCGTTGCCGATGAGGCACGGTCCCTCAGCACTAGGATTAAACTAGGACAACAAGAAAACTCTGACACTCCCCCATCGCCGAAGGCGAATCCCTCTTTCCCATCCGACGTCATTCCCAATGAAAGATACAAGCATACGCCAAGGCCGGATCGAGCTCAAGCGAGATGACGCATACGCCGACGAAGGATTCTCATTAAGCCGATGATGAGCATGGCGTAATGGATTAGTAATGGCTCCATGGCTCCACTGCGGCACTGCGGCAAAGGCCTGCAAACCGCAAGAGTGTTTGGAGGTTGACCGGTGGGACATGCAGCATGCAGAGGCGCGACAACACTAATCTTATGATTGGTCGCCATGGAGGGGGGTCTTGCGCCCCCCCACTCTCTCGACTCCCCTCCCTCAACTAAGTTGATACTTGGTCTTGGTTCGCCCATGGGGGGGCGCACGAGCCCCCCTCTCTCTCCACTCCTCCCCTGCCGAGGGGGAGGAACCACCCACCACCCATCCTCCTGGCATGCCTGATGGCTTGCCAGGAGCCCACTGCCCTGCTGACCCACTCTCTTCCCCACAGGCTTGCCTGCCGCCTGCCTCGCGCGTCCTGGCCCCTCGTGCGCCGGCCCATCGCTCCAACCCCCCCTCCCCCCTGGTCGACAGGCAGACAAGTGCAGATTGCAGATTGGGGGTCCCAGAGGCTCAGGATCGCCAGCGAGGGAGAGGCAGGGGAGGCCAGGGCCCAGCCCCAGCCTCCTCTGCCCCCTGAGCTGGCCTCCAGGCGCCTCCAAGGGTCGCCAGCAGGCAGAGGAGATCGACTACATTCCCCACTTCTGCGGAGATGCTCTTCGCATTCAAAACCTCGGTTGGGACCTCGTGGTCGCGCATCCGCCGTGCACGTATTTGTCGGCGGTGAGTTGCCAGTGGCTCGATTGGGAACCGGGACGTCGCCAGGCTCTCAAATCCGCCGCTAGAGTCTTCCTCGCCATGGCAAGCGCCGACGCGCCTTTCGTTGCCGTCGAAAATCCTCGAATGCACGCGGAAGCCTCTCGGTTAGAAAGTTTTGTCCTTAAACTAAGGACGGTGTCCTTGAAAATCCATGAAATCTAAGGACTTTGGCCTTCAATGCCTTTGATGTGGCTTAGAATACGCATGGGCTCGCAAGTCCGCCATAAACCGCCATGGGACATGCGCAAATATAACTGGATAGCTAGCGACCAATACCTAACGATACTAGGCGTCCCGCTAGGAGCTCCAGAAGCCCTGAAACCCTTTTGGAAAGAACTAGCGGACAAAATAGACGCCAAGGCGGCACGTCTGACGCCGGTGGCGCGCCATATGACCATCTTCGGTAGGACCAACATAGTAAACTTCATTATCTATGGCACACCGCGTTATTGGGTACAAACCTTAGCGGCCCCCAAATGGTTCCACAATAGGATTCAGAGGGCGGCAGATAAAATCCTATGGGAAAGCCCCTACACCGGCAAGACAACTAAATGGGTGAAATACCCATGCTACCCCCTACACGGACCAGAAAACGCGACACGCACATTGGGGACCGGCCTCCTACACTGGACGGCGCACGTAAAGGCCCTCCAAGCGAAATGGATACTACTACTAAACTATCTCAACGCGAGGAGAGCCCTATGGAAACATGCTCTCGATGCATGGTTCTGCCGGACCGGGCTAGGCCGTGGGGCCGTCCTCTCTACGATCCCCCCGAAGATGCTCACGCGGAGCATCCGAGGGAACCCAGCGCTGCCGGCCTTCTGGAAGGACGCCCTAACTAACTTCAGGGCGCTGAGGATAGACCGCTCTCTTCTCTCTAGAGAGGGGGCGCTCTCACAACCGCTATGGCATAGTCGCCATGATCCCCCGCCGATCACCCGCGCCGCTTGGGTTAGCCTATGGGAATCACTGAACGCGCACGTCGTGCATAACGTCTACAAAGACTCCAACTTCACCGGATATAACCTAAAGATAAGTCAGTTCGCGGACGATACGGCACTAATAGCCCGAGACTATAGAAGCATCAAAAAATCTTTGTATTGGGTTAAACTGCACGAAAAAGCTACGGGAGGCAAGACAAACGAGGGCAAATTTCAAGGGCTCCGGATGGGGGCGCAAAGAGCCCAAAGGCCCCCGTGGGATATGCGGAGGTACAACTGGATAAACAACAACGAATACCTAACGATACTAGGCGTTCCGCTGGGAGCGCCGGAGGCGCTAAAACCCTTCTGGACGAAACTAGCCGACAAAGTCGATGACAAAGTGGCCAGCCTAGCGCCAGCCACCAAATATATGACGATATTTGGAAGGGCAACTATTGTAAACTACATGATATACGGGACACCTAGATACTGGTTGCAGACGCTAGCCGCCCCGAGATGGTTCCACACGCGGATTCAAAGAGCCGCAGACGCTGTCCTCTGGACAAGCCCACACACCAACAAACTACACAAGTGGGTCAAATACCCACACTATGCCACATCCCACGACAAAAGTGCAACAAGATCAATGGGGATAGGGCTCCTTCACTGGCCGACCCATATCAAGGCCCTGCAATCCAAATGGATACTAAACTATCTTAACGCGCGAAAAGCGCTATGGAAACACGCGCTCGACGCATGGTTCTGCCGCACCGGACTAGGAAGGGGCGCTGTCCTCTCCAAGATCCCGATAAAAACACTGACGTGCAGCCTGATGGGCAACCCGGCACTCCCGACTTTTTGGAGAGAGGCCATCGCGAACTTCAGAGATCTAGACATACAGCCCTCGTTCCTCACACGCGAGGGCGCGCTCTCGCAGCCCTTGTGGCATAACCCGCACCTCCCTCCTCCAGCGATTCGTGCCTCGTGGGCACGAATGTGGGAGACCCTGCACACCAACGTAGTGCACAACGTGTATAAGGACGACGCCTTCACGACACCCTACAGCAGAGAAGAGTGCTCGGCCTATGTCGAACACCTTCCAGAGACATTTATACACGAAAACCGAACCATCCATAAATCGGAGTTCCTAGACTCATGGAGCGCGGTAATCGAACACGCGCGACAAATACTCAACAAAGCGTCGGAACGCCCACCGCCCGACCATGGGGAGAGGCCCTCCTTGGAAGATAACAGAGACGCCTCGCAAAGAGCGGAGGAAGCGAAACAAGAAGAAGTTAGAGTCTCAGACGATGAGAAATACATCAAAAAACTCAACAACGTTTGGATCCACGCTAACACGGATTACCTCGGAGAGATTTCCGACACCGGCAACGTAGTTAACGACGAAGAACTTCAACGATATCACCCACCGGCGCGGTGGGAGAATGGATACAAAGGACCCAGATACATGGAGTACCCGTTAGCTGACGAGTACGCGATACAAAAGGGAAAAATCGCGCTCGACGCGATCACAGTTTCCGACATCACAAAGGTCGCGCTCAAAGCAGCACGCCGCAACGACTCACAGGCAGCCAGAAAAGCGTGGGAAAAACGCCTCGACATCACCAAAGACGACTGGAAACACATAGCCAAGCTATATACCCTGCCGTTGCTAAAACACACCGACAAACACCCACACTTCAAACACATCACCCACAGGAGGATAGGTACCAGGAACAGATTCGAGAATAGCACGACGAAAAAATGCAGAATGTGCGGCAAATACCAAGAAGATTCGTGTCATCTAGCGTGGTGCCCCGCGACGAGGAAGATCTTCGACACGTTAGACGCAATCGCTAACTACACCCCGAAACCAAATAGGCCAATAAAACAGAAAACAAAAGACAGACTGTTTGCATACCCGGCAGAAACCACGCCAGATAGCCTAAAAACCTTCTATGTAATAGCATGGCGATACATAATAAGAGACTTCTACAGAATAGAGTTTGAATCACACACGTACCACTACATACCGGTCTTGGAGTCCACGCTAATAAGGTTCACTACCCTGGTGAGGGGCATTGCCCCGCCAAACGGCGATCACCGAATGCGCACTCGTAAGGTGGCCCAGGGGAGAAAACCTAAGCTGAAAAGACCGCTAGAGCTCAGCGCCCCCATTTTTACAGAAAACGACAAAGGAAAGCTGATAATGAACGACAACCTCGGCCTCGTAGCAGGGACACTCGGCCTAGCCGAAAAACTCGCCTAAGGCTGAGGCGCATCTCCCTCCTAGAAAACACCCCAAAAAGGGATGGGCGATGAAAACAAAGGAGACGCAGCAACAATCATCCACTCACACCGACGCAGGGAGAAGCGGGCCACCTAGAGGCACAGGAGGAGGGCGAGGACAGACCACTAGGGGCCGGTGCACCCCCGCCCTACCCAACCCCCCCCACAACCTGGGCCCCTAAGTAGAGCACGAGGGGAGTTGCCGCAAGGCGGGTAGTGAGGGAAAGGAAGGGAAACGGGCGTGGCTACGATAGACAGCTACATAGCCGCGTGCGTGGCGAGAATATTAAAAGGTTTTTTTTTTCCTCCACGTGCCCAATGCACATCCATTGGGAGCCGGGCCGCCGCCACCGCTGGAATGTGGGCGCTGGCTGCGCAGCGAGGCGCCGGCGCCCAGGGTGACACGGGTGCCTGGCCGGCTGGGCAGCCTCCGCATCGTCTACGAGCGAGCCCGCATCCATTATGCCGTCGGCCGCCGCCGCCGTTCTCTTTCTGGGGCCATAAGTACAAATATGAAAATGGTCTTTTATTTATAAATCGAGATCGCTGTCAGAGGGGAGGGGCAAAAACCTTTTGCTTCGAAGCAGGCTTTGAGAATGAAGCCTCGGTCTCCGGGAGAGTCTAAGAGAGTGGGACCAAAGCAAGCCATACGCACCTTCAACATCAACAGGATCAGAATTCTTCACCCTGTATTTTCAACCCGACCTTCTCGAAAGCGCGCTCCGCGAACGCAATCTCGCAGCGTTGGAAATTATGGTGGGAGAGGAAAATCATAAACCTGGTGTGTTGTGACTGGCTAGGACCTCTCCTCACGATACCCAACCATATGGGCATAGAAACCATGGCCATAATATCAAAGACTGCTAAGAAGTAAAAGGTTTTCTGCGAACCCCGGGGGCTTTACCGTGTAGTCAGCCAATGCTCAAACACACGGATAAACACCCTCACTTTAAACACATCACTCATAGGAGGCTAGGCACCAGAAACCGATTCGTCACGTCGACCACGGCGAAATGCAGACTATGTGGAAAACATCGCGAAAACTCGACACAGGCCTTTCCGCCTCGGTCGCCGAATATGTCAGAGGGTGCCATGAGTGCACCCTAGGCAAGCCCCTGTCGCGTCCCCTCGCCCATCCCTCCGGTCTTTCTATCGGCGCCTATGCGTTCGATATCGTCTATTGCGATATCCTCTCGATGGCCCCTACCCACGATTTCTTAGCCGGCGGTTCTGGTTTCGACAAGCTGATTGTTTTCGTGGATTCTCTCTCGCGTTGGATAGAGGCCGAACCTTGTAATGGAAACCCCTCGTCCCTACGAGTCCCAAGTAAGCGGTATCTGCTCGCCGCGCCCTTTCTTACATCCTCCGTCCCTCCGATTCGCGTTCCGTGCCACTTTCCCGTCCATTCCACGTATGCCCGTCATTTGCCCTCCCCGTTCTCCGTTCTCCCGATGAGCCCGTTCCGGGCTCCCCGCCGGACGAACCGTGCGCCGCGCTAGCCGCCGGTGCGCCCTCGCGACTCGTTTCCAAAGAGGAAACGAGCTTCGCTCCGACATTCAAGGACTCGTCCTTAAAAGCGAGGTACCTTTATCCGCTCTGCCTTACTTAGTCGGGGGGTTGCGACCGCGGCAGTTTGTGCAGCCGTGGCAGCACGGCACGGGCCATCAAAAAGCAACTGGCCTGTACCTGACGGCTTCACTCCCGTCCTTGTACCCTTCGAAGATTGTCGAGGGAAGTCTATCCGCTATGGCGGATCTATCGCCGTTGCCCCACCGTGGCGCCCTTCGCAGCCGCACCTATGTGGGCATTGCCGGTGCAATGGCGGCTCAGTGGATGCCGGTCTTGGCGCCGTTATGCGCGCGAAGCCAAGGCGTCGCGTTCGCTCGACTTCACGGTGGACTGGGCAATCTCCCAGTCCGCTGCCATGTGGGAGGAGGTGGAGCGAAGGGAAGAAAGGGCGGTGTCGGCGAGGAGGTAGGATTACCTAGATATAGTAGGTGTTAGCCCAGAATCTTCAGAAAAAATTTTTTTCGCGGGAGGGGCCCACCGGTGCGCGCGCTCTCTTTCAACCACTTGTTGTGGAACCAAGAGCCGCGATTTTACATTTTAAGGAGCAGTTGCAAGAGCCCTCCACAGAACTCTTCCAAGCCCGTTCTTTCAACCTTCCTGAAACCGCCCGCAAAAGACCTCTATTAACTATTTTTGGTCGAGTGCAGACGATGAGGTCGCAATAGACAACGTGAAGAGAACTTAGAGAACGCAACGCAAAGAGTAAAATAAGAGTAGAAAAACGGACAAATGCAGGACGAAAACATTCGAGTAGTGCAGCGGGCCGATCTCCAGATCGCGGATCGTCAACTAAGTCCTCCCTTCTCAGGCGTCGCGCATCAAAGCACGACAGAATTACACGATTGCACAACATGTATACCACATCCTGGCAATGAACGGAGCGCAAGAGTGAAGTGCCCCCTAAAGTGCAAGAGTTGCAGATGATTATTCAACATCCAAAATGAGTCCCAAGCTTTCTTTTGCAACGCATGACCGACACTACTGCATGGGCTGATTGCGCCACATCGCTCACCTAGGTCAAGGCTTTGGCGGCGGGTATGTCCTGGCACCAGGGTTCACCCGGGAGAGCCTCTTGCTCTTCCAGTTGATGTACTTGGCGTGGCGATAGATGTTCATGGCAACGATGATCTGCAGCACAATAACGAGCGTGGACACTCCACCGATGATAAGGGCGTTGTTGAGCATCCAGTTCACTGTTGCTTGGACGAAACTCTCGTAGCCTTCATACCCTGATGAGCAGAAGTTGCTTTGGCATGTGGCAGTGCTATGCTCAGGCACGAGCCAGTCAATGGCAATGCACGCTGCCACAGAGGGTGTAAAGGTGAGAGCGCCAGACGAGCCAGAAAGATACGGGCAGAAATTCGGCGACGCGGGGTCCTTCATCGCGATCGCGATGTCAACGGTAGTGCCCTCGTGCATCGAAATGCACGTTTGGTTGGTGTCGAGGATTGGGTTGCGGCAGCACGTGGTGTAGGTTCGACACATGACGCCTTCAATCTCGGCAAGGACGGCCTCGCCCATGCGGCCGTCGTACTTGCCATCGACCTGGCCACCTTGCAGTGCAGCGATTTGGTCCGCTGTTACGTGGTTGAGCGTGAAAACCCAGTAGGCGACGAGACCGGCAAGGGCCGCTTGCACGAGCATCATGAGTACCTGCGCGGGCAAAAACAAGGAGTCGTCATGAGTGGAGAGGCTGGGCACAAGTGGCTTTGCACAGTGGCTAGTCGTGTAAGCACTCGCATGGTGGCTGCTGGCTGGGACGGGCCCCAGGGGATAGCGTAGGCGGGGCCCCGACCTGCATGATGAAGATGAAGTAGAAGAGACACCGTGTCTTCAGACATAGGCCAATGAAAGTTAGCATGCAGAGAGCAACAAGGAGGCTGCCAATGCACATCATACCAATGAGCGAATTGTTGCCCACGAAGGTGCTGAGCAGTTCAATGCCCACAAAGTATGCGTAGCCACCGATGCCGGCAAGGGCCATACCGAAGAGGCAGATGATGGTCGATGCGATCGCCGTGAAAGCGATCGAGCCATGTTCTGGGCAGCAGCAGCGGTTGACGAGTACGACGGCAACGATACCGCCGAGGACCATGAGTCCAAGCCAGATGAATTGCATGTAGGGCTCTGTCAGCTGGGCGATGGACTTGCCCGCCGCGCCCTCGACGGAGTCCGGTGGCCCGGCTGAACAGTCAGTTCGCCCATCTAGCGGAGTGTAGCACTGCGCGTCACAAGCCGGCCCCGATGGCCCGCTGCTGATATAACCGCTCCCAGAATTCGTTGAGCAGGGGTCGTCACCGAGTGCGCACTTTTGCTGCAGGTACGGCTTTGGCGACGTGGTCCACCAGTCATCGCCGCGGCAGTCGGAAGTGGAGGAAGTAGCTGCCGACGAGTCATGCTCAGGTGGGCCAGAGCAACGCGTCTTCACGAAGGCACAGCCTTGTTTGTATCCCCAAAGCATGCAGTCAGCGGCCGAGTAGTTGGCGAGGTAAAACCTGAGCACGAGGAAGGGCGGACGGATGAGCGTCCGGGCGGGCGGGGGACGAGCGAGCAAGAGGTGCGCGAGCGCAAACGGCCGCTAAGCGAGGATGGGGCTGTGCTTACCCAAGATCCTCCATCGCCGCGAGGGTGATGGGCGAGACGCTGGCCTTGCCCCCATAGCTCATCACATCATCGCGCATGATGCGAGTCTCCCAGTGGGAGTTGCGGCCGATCTCGGGCGCGCCCATCAGTGGCACACCGTGCCACGCGGCGGGGTCTGCGCAGTTGAAGTAGGTGCTGGCCGCCTGGTAGGCGCGGGTGGTCGATTTGAAGTGCCAGATCCTATCAGTCTCGCCATCGGCGTCGGTGAGCTCGACGAGCTCCAGCATGTTCTTGCGCTGGCCGGCGGAATCGCGCGCATAGGTAAAGCTTGAGTGCGAGAAGCCAAGGGCGTGGATAATCTCATGCCGGATGAATCCGCGGTACTCGTCGATGAGCTCGCTGAGCGACTTGGTCTCGTCAATGGGCACCATCCACGCAAGCGTAAGCCATGTGGGGCGTGAGTTGGTCGGGTCGGTCACACAGGCGGAACCAGTGCCCATCACGCCTGCAATCGACGGTGGGCGGGTGATCGAGAGCACGGCGTCGGCGGCAACGCCATCCGTGCAGTACGAGTCTGCCACGGCCGTGTTGGAGATGTAGTAGCAGTCGGCCGAGCAGCGCGTCTCGGGGGTGTAGCCGCGCTCGAGCAGAGCGCGCTGGTAGCGGCCCTTGCTGATCTCGAACACGAGATTGGCATCATTGTTGAGAATAGAAAAAAACTCGCTCATCTCGGCGGCCACGGCCGTCACCGTGTCCTCGAGCAGCTGCTTGCTCGTCGTACTGACAATGTCTCTGGCTTCACAGATGCCCCAGCAGCCAGTAGAGGCTTGTGCGTACTCGTTGTTGTCTCGGATGCATGTGGGGACGCCGTCCTGTGGCGGCGTTTGCTGTGGGGGCAGACCCCTACGAAACCAGTCTCCCACGTTGAAGCATGCCGTGTATGGCGGTGCTGTCGCCTCGAGCAGAGAGTCTGCGTCGATGAGGATGCGGATCGGATGCGTGTTGTCAGCTGTGAGTGTGAGTCGGCGGCGACTGGCGCGCGGTCGGACGATGGGCTCGATGGGATCCTCCACTAGAGTCGTGAAGAGAGGGGCTAGTGAGAGCGGCGGCTCCTGTGCTGCCCAGCCGCTGCCGAGCAGCAGCGTGAGACTGAGCGCGAGCCGCGCCATCGTAGTGGGAGAGAGAGGAGAGGAAGGAAGAGATGGAGATAGAGAAACAGAGAGAGAGCAGCAGCAGCAGCTGTTGCGAAGGTTTCGTACTCCTAGGGGAGGGAGTAGAGGAGATCCGTCCCCCTTTCTCTTCTCTCTCGGCAGCTTTCGCCTTGTGTAGAGAGGGTGCCAACTGTCGCCCGCCCCCCGCCCACCACGCAGCGGTTTCAGAGCGGTTATCCAGCGGCGCACCAGTCGTTGCCCCCCCTTCGGTACAAGTCACTCGTGAGAAATATCGGGCGGTGCGTCGTTCGGTGGTTCGGTTTTGTTTGGCCCCATACCAAGGGGGGCCAGTGATAGAGAGCAACGTCGTAGCAACGTTGTGTAGATGTGTAGACGAGAGGTAACATCGATCGGCTAGCGCACTCTAGCGACGGGGCAAACGACGACGTTGCCACACCGGCAGTAGAACAGTAGAACTGACACTATGGGTGCACCATTAAGAAAACATGACTCAAAAGCTTCTAAAGCTTTCTTGCCCCCACCGGGCTCCGCCCGGGGGTTTCTTATTTGAGGTTTCTTAGGGGCGGGGTGGGGTGGGGTGGGGTGGGGTGGGGGTTTCTTATTTCTTATTTCTTGCGGAGACAAAAGTCGAGTGCGCGGGTCAACCCCGCAGCCAAATGGTGGGTGTTTGTGGAGCCAGTATCCCGTGTTGAGGATGGAGCGGGTGAGGAGAGTGGCAATGGCAATGAGAGCGCAGACAATGCACTGGAGTTGGAGCGTACCCCGGGACGCCTGGCTGACCTACTTGCGAGTGACAGCGAGAGTGATGAGTGATGGTGAATAGTGCACATGCCAGCACAGCACGTATGTATGCATTACAGTATGTACATAATGTACTACATATGTCATATATATATGATTGTTATCTAAGTTATCATTTGCTTCTTCTATACACCCATATACACATGGCACACGGCACATGGCTATCGGCCTATGTCCTATATGCCTATGTGCACTACGTATACTACGTACATACAGCTGGCGGAGGTGGGTGCACCTGGCCAGGCCCACAGAGCCACGCAAGGCGCGCGGCCAGCCGGCGCGCGCACTCGTATTCGTACTCACGCATCACGGCTACTCACGGCTCGGCGTGGCCCGCATGCTTGGCGGCCGCGCCGCGCCCGAGGCCCAACGAATAACGGGCGCCTCGTCATGGCGGGTGGCGGGCCGGCCGCTGCGCGGCCGCCGGAAGCGGGCGCGGGGCGCGGCCGGCGGCCGGGAAGGGGGGTTTCTTAGCCGGAGTTTCTTAGCTAGGGGTCGAGCCTGAGGTTCGACCCCCAGTTTCTTAGCGGGACGGCGGCCAAATTCATGTTAAGCTTTCTTAATGCTGGGGTTTCTTAATGGTGCACCTATACTGTACTACGTACTACGTAGACAGCCGATTCCTCGCGCCGAGAGGGTGCAACCTCAAGTTTGGTTGTTTTTTCGGGTTGCGCAATCCCTTCGCCGTGTGTCCTTCGCCCTCTGGGGGGGGCTGTGGAAGCTGGGAAATGGCTCGAGGAGAGGCTAGAGGCTCGAGGCCTACTGGGAGACAGCCTCCCAGCTGCGCAGATCCGCACTCTCCGCGCGACGGCCCGCCTGGTGGAGCTGGAGCGTCTGGCGGCGACGACGTCGATGATGTCGCCAGCGTCCTTCGCACCCCTAGCGGGGCGGGCGCGGCGCCCGCGCAGCGCGAGCGGCGCTATGCGGGGCCGTCCATATCATACGCAGGCCCCCAGCGCGCCACGGCGGCGGAGGGCGTCAGGGAGAGGGCCTGTAAGGCCGTTGTGTGCTGGTACCACCCCGACACTGATCGCTCGGTGTTATGCTCCAAGGCCCAATGGGCCGCGGAGTTTGGGGTGGACCGGCGGCGCATGGACCACTGGGAGAAGAGGCTCGGCGCCGAGGATCTCGAGCGCATACGGCGTGGCGTCATTCCCCTGCCGGCCAGAGCTCCGGGGAGATTGGGCGCAAGCGCCAACGACGGACCGCATTGTCGAACGATTAGAGTGAGAGTGAGTGAGAATGAGAGCGTGAGTCTGAGCACAGTAGCATTGTGGATGGGATCTGTTGCGGGTAAGGAAGGGGCCTTGTACACTTGCCTCTTCCTACACGCCCCGACTAGGTTCCCCGCGCGACTTCCCCCGTCCGTCGCGCCCCGACTCCCTTCCCTTCTCCCCTCTCCCGCCGTTTCCCCGAGTGCTCCCTTGAGTTTCCGCCCCCTTTCCGTCTAGTATTTTCCCGCGCGTCCCCCCCCCCCCCCCGCGCGCGTGACGTTTTCCTCTGGTGTCTTCCGAACCCTCTTGTCGCATCCGCGATCGACCTTTTTGTTTTAGAAGTTGTTTGCGTTTCTATGTTCCCTCCTTGCAGGCTAGCCACGAGTCACCGTCGCAGTGTCCTACATTCGTCCATTCGCCCTTGTTGCCCTCGCCTCCTTTATCGCCTCCTTTGTCGCCTGCTTGCCCCTCACCTGGCTCACCTCCTTGCGTGCTCCTCGCGTTTTAGGCTAATTCGCGCGATCAAGTATCGCCGGTGCAAGGAACCGCCCCCATGTGTGACCCTGATTCCCCCTCAGGTGTTGGCCGTTGGATTATATCGTGGCGCTATTTTACTTCGGTCTTCATCAAATCACTTAAGACTTAAGGGTTTTCGAAAGATTCCCTCCTTATTCCTGTGCGTAACTGTCGCCCCGTCGGATCGTCACCCTCTGGCCTCTGGCCCGGATCAAGTTTTGGGGGGGCTCTAGAGACAAAAAATAAAAAATACCATTAGGGGAAGGGGAAGGACATGCCAGTAGAGGAATTGGCCGCCCACGTAGTAGATAGGGATAGGGCGGTCAAACAGGTAGCCCGGCCACTCACTCATTTTAACCACTATTTTCAATTTTTCAACTTCACCTACCGTCGCCGAAGCGGTGTCTGTGTGCGTCAAATCGCTCGTTCCCGTCGTGCGCTGCTTACTCCGCCTGACTGACACCAAGTTAGGAGCAACCCTTGGCAAGGTGTATGCTTACATGCTTCAGCTGGACGAGTACTTTCGTCAGCCAATTGATGGTATGCCGGAGCGCATTAGGCTCAAGTTGCATGCAATATTCATGGCCCGCTGGGAATATTTTCACGTCCCTGTCATGACAGCAGCATACCGCTTCGAACCGGAGTTCTGCCGTCGATCCTTCAGCTCGCTCGAGATGAAAGACGTCAAAGACGTGTTGCGCAAGATGGCGTGCGACGAGCATCCCTTGGCGAATCTCTTCGCCCAATTGGCAGATTATGAGGAGGCTCTCTTATCGGGTACGCACGATCTAGATGACTCGGTGGCCTTCTCTGCGATGGCTCAGAAGATGACGTCGTACAAGTGGGCCAAGATATATTTGGGGGCTGTGCTGGGTGTGGCTGTGGAGGGTGTTGTGGGGCTTGTGCTGCAGCACAACTGTCAGCATGGCGGCTTCCCGCACGCTGTTCGTGGTGATGCTGGGGCGTGGCGAGGTCGTGGTTCTGGTGCCCACCTAGCTGGGAGGGTCGTCCTAGCGCGGTCGCTTAGGCGACATCGGTGTGTCCATCAAGGCTTCGTCCATCGCGGCGAGGGCAGCGGTAGCGAGGGCGAGGGAGGGCGGCGGCGCGCGCTCCATGACCCTATCAGTTTACTGATAGTTGTGACAGCACTAGGCTAGTGGCAGTTGCGGTACTAAGTCTCAGTTCATTTATGGTTGTAAACACCAGCAGTGCATCAAAACACACGCCCAAAGCAGGCACACTAACAAGCTCTCGCAAAAGCTAACTCAGCTTAATTCCGTTCGCGCATGGAGCACCGTATATCCGCAGATGCCTGCATCATCCGTGCTCGCAATGACGAGATTTGCGAGAGTTGTCTCCCAATCTTGCTCGCGGATGCCATGCGTCTGAGAAGCAAGGCATCGGCCGCAAAGCAAAACGAAACCATCGCACAATTCTAGCCTTTCAAAAAGCGCGATTGATGCGCCGTGACATCCCCACATTCAAAATGATAGGACGTTGTGGCAAGCCCGGTGGATGCTTGTCGTTTTCCTCCGTTTTCCCGGTCCCATCCTCACCTACCGCTCCATCTGCGCCCTCGGAGTTCTCCGGCGCCAATACACGCTCCGGTGCAGGGTAGCGCTTCCGCAGTTCTCGGAAAGCTTCCAAATTCGCGTACGGCAAACCGGAGACGGGATCCTTATATTTTGCCGGGAGGCCGGTGATCGCGCATAAGTTAGTGGCAGACTGGCGCCCAAGCTCCTCTACCAAGCCCTTGTCGCTGGTGGCCTCGAGCCTGATCGAGCCAGAGATTGCGTCGACTTGCGCCGGATTGTCGACTATCACACTATCGTCCTCACCCTTCGTGTGCGCTTGAGCTGATTCCACAATGACTGGAGCGCGAGTATCCGTTGCCGCGCTTAGCCCTTCGTCTGCTCCACTAGTCTTATGCTCCAGAGATGCACCGCTACGAAGTGCGTCGTCTGCTTCGCCCGTCACAAGACCAAATTTCTGCTTTGCCTCAGCTGCAATGTTTTCTGCCGTGTCAGCGTCAAATCGCAAGAAGAAGTGCGCTGCCAAGGCTCCGTCGGGAGCATGCCCCGGAGGTCCCTCGACAGTCCATCCGCGAGAGGCCCCGAGCTCAAGCAGGCGCTTGCCAAATTCTTTGCGATTCTCCCTGCGCGTCTCAAGCAAGAACTTGGCAGTCTCCATGACCACCCTGGCCTTCGTCATCAACAGGTTGTTGACGCGGTCATCTGCAACGAGATGTGCAGCATGTGAAGCCACATACAACAAATTGTACTTTTGGGCATGCTTGGGTTTGCGCAGAACATCAGGCCACTCTCCCGAGAGAAGACGGAGTGTGAATGGGGGGAGCTTGGCGAACTTGTTCGCCACGACCTTCGCCTTCGCTGCTGCTCGCACCGCCTCCTTTTCGGCCTCCTTGGTAGCCTCCTCTTTGTTGACGGCCTCTGTCGGCATGTCGTCCACCGTCAGCTCCTTGAACCGGCTTTCCTCGATCTCCTCAGTAATGGGTTCGTCGGTCTTGGGATACTGCGACTTTTTGAGAATTCCCTTGGCCCAGCCAGAATTGCCAGCTACGGACGAGCCGTACGCGAAGTCTGCGAAGTCCTCGGGCTTGATTACGAACGGTGAGCCTGTCTCGATACATGAGAGCCACGACAAGACGTTGTAATAAGCGACATCGCAAGCGGTCTTGACTTGCTGATGAGACTTGACCTCGAAGAGCTTCGGATCATCAGCCTCAACACCACCCGCAGCCACGAATGGCGAGTTCGCCACGTCCCCCCAGTACCCGCGGCGCATTTTGGACATGCCCAACTCGCGACCAAAAGCCATCGATGACAGAGACCGATTCGGGGCAACATAAGAAGCATTGCGGACTTCGAACGCTAGCCCCGTCATGCGCCACTCACGAAAGTGCACCTTGTGAATGATTGGAGCGATTGGTTTGAGTTCCATGGTATAGTCCCAGTCAAGGACATTCGCCCGGGCGTCGTACCTTGTGTCATAGTACCTGCGGAGCCGCTCATCCCGGTAGCGGATCGCATCAAACTCCACCTCCTCGCTGTATAGCTGAAGCACTTCTTCGACAGCGTCGCGGTCTTTCATCTTCAACATGGACATGTCGATGAATTTTGTCAGCGGCCCCTCCTCGTGTGAGAGCATCCGTCTCAAGCTGGCGGCGCGCGCAGCGATGTAGGCCGAGGTCTTCTCACGTACAAGCGTGTTGCACAGCACCTCAAGGTAGATCTCGGCACGCTCTCGGCGAGGTAGCTCAAAGTCGAGTGCGATCGAGAGGAGGAGAAGTTGCCGCGCCAGTCCTTCCGGACGGTCTTCGTACACGCACATCTCGACTGGCGCCGGTGCGAGCTCACCCGCCGCGGAGGCAGCCGCTGCTCTCTGCGCCGTCGCCGCAAGCGTTGCCAGCAGGTGGCGCGTGTCTCCGGGCCCGACGAGAAGTGCGCACAGCGTGGCATTGTGGTCAAGCACCTCCTTTGCCGCGTCGCCCAAGTCGAGCGGCGGCGTGAAGCCCCAGAAGCGAATGGACCCAGAGCCCTGAAGGCGCGCCATGGCAGCGCGGCGGAGAATCCCCCAGACCCGCCCCCTCTTCCTCGCGCGAGACGACAGGCCCTCCCTCCCTCGTTCTCTCTCTTCCTTTCGCTCTCTCTCTCCTCTCCCCCCCTACTCCCTCCCCTCCCCCCCCCTCTCTCTCTTCTCTCGCTGTCTTTTCTCTCTTTGTCTGTTTTCTCTCTGTCTCTGTCTCTCTCTCTCTCTCCCTCCCTACCTCCCTCCCTCTCGCTCTCTCTTCCCCCCACGTCTCTCCCCCCCTCCCCTACCTCCCCTCTCTTTCTCTTTCTCACTCTTATTTCTCTCACCCCTATACCCTCCCTCACTCTTTCTCTGTCTTCTCTTCTATCTCCCTCTCCCTCTCCCGCTCGTCGTCGAAGTCTCTCTCACACTCAGCTTCCACTTCTTCTCTCTCTCTCTGGGCTTTTTCTATCAAACTCTCTCCGTTCTGCTCTCTCTCTCTTCTCTCTCCCCGTCACCCTCCCTCTCTTCCTTCTACCCCTCCCTTTCTCTCCCTCGCTCGGTTCCACTCCCCAACGGCCCTTCCGCTGGTTCTGGCTCGCTCGGTCCGGCCGGTTTGACCGGGGAAGAAAACCAGCACACCCTTCTTCATTCACGAAGTATTGGCATTCCGATATTCCGATACAAGTCAACCAAACAAATAATATTCGAACATGAACCGGGTTAAGGAAAATGAAGAAATGAACCCACGCGACTCAACCACCCTGCCCACTAACCCAAAATTGAACGTGGGCGACTCAAGATGTGTTGAGTGTCGTAAAAATGAACCTAAGTCTGCCCCAGCGCCTAGCGCAGCTTTATTTCCTCTCACCTCAATTAGCCTAACATCTCCCTTTATAGTTATAGTAGTAGTACAAATGAAAATGGAACATCGACGAGCATGTTGTATTGTTGTATCGCATTGTATTATAAATAAACATATAGCGCCATCACTTGCTGCCTCTCTCTGCGTGTCTGGGTCTGGTGTCCGCCGCGCCGCTAGTTTGTTGTTTGTAGCACGATTATTAACCTTCGTACATACATGCCTAGTGCCTAGTCCTCCTGCCTCCCCTAGTTGCTCCGTCAGGTGTCAGGTCGTCAGGTCTCGGCGACCTTACACCTCATATCAGGACCTAATATCAGGTCCTCATATCAGGTTACTAATGTTATAGTATGGTAGTGTAATAATAGTAAAGAGATCTAATGGCGAATGGTGTTATTTAGTTTTAGTATAGAGATAGAGACCTCCTTCCTGCACTGCGTGTCTGGGCGTCTGGGCTGCTAGTTTTTCTAGGGTGGTGATTATGAAAGGGGGGCCCGGGAGCTTTCCTAGCTTTCCTCACCCTACCTACTACCTCCTTCCCTAGATGTGAATGAAAGACAGCGGGTGAGGGTGAGGTCTAGAAAGACATTAAAAAAAAACCTTTTAATATTCTTACCGCACTCGCGGCGAATGGAACCACTACCCACTACAAGTAGCACGTAGCATACTCTCTACACCCCCAATCCCCGGCCCTTCTCCCCCCGCCATCAGGCGGCTCCCCCCGTACACTACTAGGGGGATTGGGGTGGAGGGCTTAGATATGGTCCGGTGGCCCGCGCCACCCCCCGGTGATCTCTCCCCCCCTTCCTCCTGTGTCTCCGAGTGGGCGGCCCACTCTGTCTCGTCTTATCCTGTAAACAGGCGCGAGACTTACCGATTTTCCGGTGGGCGGAGCTCTCGCTCGCGCCCACCCCCTTTTCCGCGCTCTCTCTCCCCTCTCCTGCGGCACGCGCGATGGCGCGCCTGCGGCAGGCCTCCAGCTGCCCTCTGGCGGCCCCTGGAGGCTCCTGGAGGCCAGCTCAGGGGGCAGAGGAGGCTGGGGCTGGGCCCTGGCCTCCCCTGCCTCTCCCTCGCTGGCGCTCCCGAGCCTCTGGGGCCCCCAGTCTGCACCTGTCTGCCTGTCGACCAGGGGGGAGGGGGGGTTGGAGCAATGGGCTGGTCACGAGGGGCCAGGATGGGCGAATGGGGCGAGCCTGTGGGGAAGAGAGTGGGTCAGTAGGGCAGTGGCCTCCTGGCAAGCCATCAGGCATGCCAGGAGGATGGGTGGTTCCTCCCCCATGGCAGGGGAGGAGTGGAGAGAGGGGGGGGCTCGTGCCCCCCCATGGGTCAACCAAGTATAAACTTAGTTGAGGTCTAGAAAGACATTAAAAACAGCTGTTTTTGGGAATCAAAAAAAACAGTAAAAAACAGTGCGAAAAACAGTGGGGCCACATATACCGCAGGGGGGCCTTTCCCCCCCGCGTGCGGAAGTGCGGAACGCCTCCGCCTCCGCTCCTCCGCTCCTCCGCCTCCGCGTCCTGCGTCCTACGCATACGTAGGGCGCCGCCGCCGCTGCCCCCTCCCCTCCCCTCGGCCGATGGCGAGCCGCTATCGGTGTTCAACCCCAAGCAAGCCCACGCACGCGTCGCGATCCGCGCGCGTGCTGGTGGTGGTGGCTGGTGGCCGCGGTCCCGCGTCCCGCGTGCACGCCGCGCTCGCGCGCGCCGCGCGCGGGCGGCCCCCAGCCCCAGCCCCGCTCTAAAAAAACAGTGGCAAAAACGGAGGGCGTTTGAAAATCAGTGAAAAACACTGTTTTTGGCCTCCGAAAAAAAACACTGTTTCTGTCTTTCACATCTAGGCCTCCTTCTCCTTGTCCTGGGCGCCGCCTGTATATGTGATGTCGTCGTCGTGACTGGGCGATCTCCCGACTCTAGCTCCTTGTCCTGGGCGCCGCCTGTATATGTGATGTCGTCGTCGTGACTAGGCGATCTCCCGACTCTAGCCGGATAGTGCGAACTATTCTTTTTCCTTTGAAAGTTATACTTATAAATGGATGACCTAATATCAGGTATCAGGGTAGGGGTAGGCCATAATATGTACATGTCGTACTACATATTTGGGTACGATTCTGGCAAACTGATATGTCGACATATTTACTACATATTTGGGTGGCACGGGCCCGGGCGCCGGTACATATTTGGGCGGGAGCCAGCGGGATAAAGGGAAAGGGGGGTGCGCGGGGGGCGCGGGGGGGGGGGGGGCGCAGGGGGGGCGAGGAGCGGGCGAGAGAGCATGCCAGGCGAGGCTCTCCCCCGGCTTGCCGGCTTGAGCTGCCACGCCGGCCCGCGCGTCACGAATGCATTCGTGACATGCCACTCCGCCCCGACTCCACAAGGAACTCATCGTCTTGGAGTGGATCTCTGTATCTGCGTGGGAGTGCGGGCGTGGATTTGGTTTGTTTGTCTGTAAGCGTCATACGTCATACCCCGTACTCCGCTTAGGAGGGGGTGTCGAGGGTGGTTTTGCATGTTGCATGGTGTGCACGTGTCACGTGTGCACCGTAGAACTTTTGGGATGAGGAGAGGGTAGAGGGCCGCATGAGTCGAGCCGTGATCTCTCCCCTTCTCTCCTTGTTCGCTTGTGTGAGTCTCCCACGCAATCCCCCCGTGTGTGCGTTTGATTTGCAAGCGATACTGTTAGTGTGCCCTGTGTGTTCAGTGGTCAGTGGCCCCGCCTCCCTGTGATACTCACGCGCTCGTCCTGTCTACGTTAGTATTCTACGTGTTGCTGTGAGTGTGCGTGAGATAGTGATGTGTGGTGTGTGGGGTTTGTAGAGGGATTTTTATCCGGTTCTGTTACGAAGAGAGCGCGAGCGATGGCGTCGCTCCTCCTCCTCTCGGCCACCCTAGTCACCGCGATGGTGCCAGGGCGATACAGCGATGGTGTCGGAGACACGGCACAGGGCGAAATCCGGAGAGAAGAATGCAGATCCCGCGAGCCCGCGAGGTGTGAACGGTGGTTACTGTTTCCGTGAAACCCCACAAAACACAAGGGTGACGAGCGGCAGACGGAGCTGTTCATTTCTCACATCACCAAGCACCTACTCTAAGAGTACTTTAAATACTCCCAGGAGCACTTTTGCCAATTGCCGAGGCCCGCGGCGAGATGCTTCTCCGCCGTGTGACGCCGCCGTGTACGTCGGCGTCGGCGTGGTCACGCCAGCGGTGCTCGCTGGTGCCGGTGCACTGCCACGTGGATGTGAGTGTAGTGGCGAAAGAGCGACTTTCCAGCTGCCTTCGCCACCTTATCAAACGAGGCGCGCCCATCCCTGGTCTGACAACCGTCTTTGCCGAGGTCATCAGAGATAAGGCAGGCTTAAGGCAGGCAAATGAGCCCGGCACAGGCGCAGTCTGTGTGTCAGTTGAGAGTATTGAATCGGGCGTGGCCGTTGTGAAGGCAGCACATGATCTCTGCTTGCGGCCTGTCGCGCTGCTTGGTGGACCTCTGAGTGGAGATGGTGATGCCATTGCTGAAGCAGTGCATATGTTACAGCAGGCTGGTGCAGAGTCAGTCATCGTACCATTGGAAAAGGATGCCGATGCAGCCCACATGCGAGATATTCTATCAGCTGTGTGTGATCGCGAAGAGCACAAGTCTGCGCTTGGAGTACGACTGGCGTCAAGCCCAGGCGGGCTTGCTCTTGCACGGATGGCGCGAGAAGAACTTGGAGTCCGCCATTTTCTTTCTTGCATCGCGGGGAAGAGCGCGCCACGGCCATCAGATTTATTCAAGTCACTCGGTATGGGGCCTCCTAGCGTGAACACGGGAGCCCTGTTTCTCGCTGAGCATGTGCCTGACGCGGGGTAAAAGGGCTCAATCAGATGTTATCCTCCTCTTTGAAGAGGGCTGAGTCATACCAGAATGTGAGTGTCACGTTATAGATCATAGAATCCTCTCATCTGAGTAAGCAGCTCTGGCCTGAGCAAGCAGCTCTGGCTACTTTCTGCTCTCTGCCACGATTTTGGACGGGTGCCTTCTCTTCTTCACTTCCGTCCCCGGTGTTGAGACTGGTCCAGTGGGTGGGCTTTGGGCCCTCGAATTCCCTACAAATGAGAGGCATGAGGCATTATGCGCGCGCTAGCTGCGCCCAATTGTACTGCCTAACTTCCTGTTGCCTGTCGGATCCAAAGTATTTCCACAATACTTTAGACGGATCCGGTACTCCCCTTTATTTATCGAGAATGAGAAAGGCAGGCTACAACTAAGCAAAGAATTCGGCCTCGTAGCGAAAGCTCTCGGCTTAGCTGAGAGGCTCGCATGAAACGACGCGACAACCCGCTCCGACCGAATGTCAAGACAGGCGGCCGATCATAACTACGGACATATCGGATGAACGATCGTACACATTAGTACGACGACACCCCGTAACACACTCAGTATAGGCAGGTCGCAGGTCACTCAACAGAACAAAAGGGAGGCGAGAACATACTGTTGGGGACAGGTGCACCCCGCTTAGCTCGGACCCCCCACACGACCCGGGCCCCTAAGTAGAGCACGAGGGGAGTTGCCGCAAGGCAGGGAGTGAGGGAGTGGGAAGAGAAAGGGCGTGGCTTCGTGAGTGTCTTCCAGTGCCACGTGCGAGGCGAGAATATTAACTCTTTACTGCCGGGGGCGCAGCATGCAAATGGCTGCTTCGTTTTGACTTTTTAGAAGCGAGAGAATGGAGGACCCCCCTGGTAAAGTAGATAAGGGACGCGTTACGCTAGGAAAGAGGTGGCCATATTTTTCCCGAATGTCCCTGCGCCGCGGCCTTCCGGCTGGCAGACATTTTCTTGCTGGCGGAGGGGGGGCGGGGTGTTGGGTGGCGAGGAGAAGGAGCCATTATGTTACATTGATAAAAACACAGAATTACGTGATAACTCGAACCACATCACCTCCCCAATGAAAGACGGCGAGGAAGAGGAGGAATTCTCATAGGAAAGTGTGCCTTGCCTGAAGTAAGCGTCGGCACGTCGCTCCCATGGCGGAGCAGCCACCCATTGGCCCCCCCAAGACCTTCAAGGACCTCCCGCTCCTCCCAGAGGAGCAGAGGCCGTGGCCAAACGCAAACGCGGTGGCGGTGGGAAGCAAGTGGCGACCGCTTACGTCGCGGCGGAAGCTGGACCCACGCGCACGGCGCACGCGGGTCCCCGGCTGCTTCCGTCCAGACGTCGAGGGGTGGGAGGAGGCGTGGGCCGCGTTCGAGCAGAACGGCGCGTTGCTGAATTGCCCTGGTGCCGACGCTTGCTTGGCCGTCCGTCCAGGTGTGGTTAGTTTTCGCCCCGTTTGGTTTAGTGTGTGTGGTTCTGTGTCCTTAACTTTTTGGGACCTTGTACTATAGTCTCCCGTGTCTACCTCGGACCTAAGAAGCTCTCATTCTCATTCTCTCTCTGCCACTAGCTCGCTAGCTAGTCTCGCCCCTACTCTCCGACGCCACGCGTCGCTATCCTCCGACCTCTAGTCTACCTCGTCGCTCGTAGCGTTCGATGGCAGACACTGCAGGCGAGCTCATCATAGAAGAGGAGGTAGCCAAGATGGAAGCCGCCGGCATGATTCGCAAGTCAAATTCGGCTTGGGCTTCCCGAGTAGTCCTGGTCAGCAAGAAAGATGGCTCCGTTCGATTCTGCGTGGACTACCGCGACACGAACGCCAAGCTACGCGTCGAGGATAGCCCTCTACCCCTCATTGTAGAGGCTATTGATAGGCTAGCGTCCGGCCAAGGGCCGCTCAGTTCTCTCTTTTTATGTACTCTCGATTTAGCCTCTGGTTTTTGGGGCATCCCGATCAAAGAATCGCATAAGCATATCACCGCTTTCACTACCCACCGCGGCAAATACGAGTTCAACTTTCTACCGTTCGGCATCCAATCAGGTCCCTCCTACATGTGCCGCTTGATGGACATCGTTCTCGGTGCGCTAGCGTGGGAGATCTGCATGCCTTACCTCGATGATGTGGGCATCTGGTCAACGGGCGTGGGTCCTTCCGAAGAGGCCAGGGCACAGGCTTCGTTCGAGCAAATGCTTCACCGGCTAGACCTAGTTCTCGAGCGGCTAGAGTGGGCCGGCCTGACCTGCAAGATGTCCAAGTGTGTCTTCTTTGCCACCTCTACGGAGTACCTCGGTCACGTTGTCTCGAGGGAAGGTCTCAAGATGGACCCGAAGAAGGTCGCAGCTGTCGCCGACATCGACCCGTCATCCATCAACTCCTTGGAAGCGGTTCGATCTTTCCTCGGCCTTTGCTCCTACTATCGTCGATTCATTCGCCAATTCGCCGCTAAGGCTGCTCCTCTCACTGCCCTCACGCGGAAGGGCTGCGACGTGGCAAAGGAGTCCCAGTCCGAGGAGTGTCGCCGAGCTATCCAAGAGCTCAAGACAGCGATCACCTCGGAGCCCGTCTTGACTCCACCCCGGGATGATCGTCCCTTCATCGTGAAGACCGATGGGGCTAGCAAGTTGGGTATCGCCGGCATCCTCTCGCAGCTAGGAGACGATAACCGTGAACGAGTCGTTGGGTACTACGCTCGCAGTCTCACCTCGGCCGAACGCCATTGGACGGTGACCGAGATTGAGCTCTTGGCTGCCTTGGAATCAATCCGAAATTGGCGACCCTACCTTTGGGGGCGTCGGTTCAAGTTAGTCGTCGACCACTCCGCGCTGCGATGGCTGCATACCATGAAGGATCAAGTAGCCGGTGGGCCAGCCTCTCGGCTGACTCGGTGGGCTCTCAAGTTGGCTGAGTACCGGTTCGATGTCGAACATAAACCAGGAGCTGTTCATCAGGATGCTGACGGGCTGTCCCGGCTAGCATCCCTGGAGCCGGAACACGAAGACGAACCACTCGCCGGCCCAGCGCCGCTAGCGGTACGTGAGCCTGTCTCAGAGTCTCTAGCCGAGCATGAACGGTCCCATCCGGTGGCTGCCATCACGCGCTCCGTAGCTACGGCGCGAGGGCTTCAAGCCTTGGACCGATCTCGTCGTCGAGCCTCCGATTCCGGGCCCAAGTTGCCTGTCACTCGCCGCGCGCTTGTCTCAGGCTCTCGGGTTACCTTGTGAAGGCTTATTTAGCTTCTTGCAAGGCTTGTCGTTTCTTGTTGGGTTCCGGTTCTTTCTTGGGGCTTGCTAACTTTCGTTGTCGTCCAGGCCTGTTCTTTGTAGGTTCTGTTTAGCCTGGTTAGGGTTTCGTTGCCTTCCCGCGTTTGGCGTTCGCGTTGGCGTTCGGAAATTTCCTCTCACATTCCCTAGGTCCGCTACCCTTGGCTTGTAGGTCCTTGCTTCTTTCTTCTCGGTCAAGGTTTTTGGCGAGCGAGTCGGTTGCTCTATCCGCTCGAGATTTGAGGTTTAATTTGCTATCTCCCCTTGGAGATCGGTGTAGGTTCGCTTCCTAGGTGAGGGAATCTTTCCCCTTGATGCAAGTTACATGCAAGCCTTGGCCCCTTTGGTGTTTCTTCCCCTTGGTTGCTACTCAGGGTCGTTCGTTAGAAGCGTCTAGAAGGTTCACGCTCAACGGCAAGATTTCCTCTGTCGTGAAGATATCTCGTCGCGATCTGTATCCAGAGTGATCGCCGTGGTCGCGCGACATGACGCTCCCCTTCGGACTCTCCGCCACGTGGGAAGTTACAACGGAGACACGCTCCGGCCGTCGCTGCGGAGTCTCTCTCTCTCTCGCTCTCTCTCTCCGTCTCTCGCGACGTGTTTGAGTTATCGGTGATTTGGGGTCGCGGTTGCTTGATAATTTGCTTGGTTTGGGTGAATGATTCCGGTGTGTTCGTGAGTCGGTGTATCCTGTTGTTCTCAGCTTCTTTGTCCGTCGTTGTTCGCTGCGTCGCTGCACTCTAGCAGCCTAGGCTCCCTCCCTGAGGGAAGAGTTCTTTGTAGGTCTAACAATCTCTTAAAACATTAAAACCCAACACACTAGGGCCGCTAGGAGCGCCTCGCCGCCCCACAGCCCTTCGTTCGCCGTTCGTCCCCCGTCCAGACACCCAAATGGGGTTGCCCGACCCAGTCCAGAATTTCATTCACCCGACTCCCGGTGGGGAGGAGGGCCAAAGCGCCGCGCTAGCCGCCGGTGCTGCTCGCGACGGAGTGGCTCAGAGCCCTCCGGCCACGCTCGACTCGACACAACAGCGGCGTGTCCGGTGGCCTCTAGGTTGCGGGCGGCGTACATGGTCGGTAACGACGGTGATTTTGGTACCTTGCCTCCCTCGGTCGACGTGGTTTCTTCCAGTTGGGTTGAGTGCCATGGCGGTTGCGGATGTGTGAGGAGTCGACCAGGTGTCGAGTGGGTGGTCTGAGTTTATGGTATGTACGGAGAGCCTCGATGTATGCCTTCTCGATCACACCACTCTGAGTCCACAGAGCGAGTCTCCGACGGACTCCCATGAAAGAGGCTCCGCTGCAATCGAGTTCTCTCCATTGACACCCTGTGCGCAGGATTTTGAAGAGCAGATCAAGGACTTGAGCATCTGTCAGAGCCCTAGGTCGGCCAGTACACTTGGGTGGAGCGAAAGCAGAAGCATTTTTCTGGATCAGTCGCGAAAACACTTCACTCAATCGAATCATTTGTAATTCACAGTACATACTAGAAAAAAAAGTTTCGTTACAGGTCCATAGCGCTGAGGGAAAGGAGACCAAATGAAGGCAAGCCGCCTTACGGGACGTCTGGTGCGACCGCACCTGCTCGGCCTCTGATGACGGGCGCGGTCGCATCGACTGGTCCATGGAGGCTAGGGAGCCACCCTCGGCGGGGGGCCCAGTGGAGAGGAGAGTCGCGCCGGCGCGCTCCATCGCAACCAACTACAAAGTTAGTTTGAATAGGCAAGAGAAAAGCAGGGATCGAAGCTCAATGTGTCTGTTGTGACACCCCGCCTCATTATGTGAGAGAAAGCAATGAGAGAGCCCCCATATGTGCAACAACGATAGGTGAGATGCGCACTTTACCCCCGACAGGAAATTTCTATCGGGTTGAATCTTTCCGACCAGGTAACCGGCTCTTTGCCGCAGTGTTCTCAGTACATGTACATCCCGCAACATGTCATCCGTATAGCCACGTCAAGCGTCCTTCTCAGCACCTTCTTTCGCGAGCGTCACCGGGCGTGAAAAGGTGTCGTTCTTGCCGAAGTACCGTTTGATAGGCTCGGTGCGCTCAATCGGCAGCCGATGTGCGTCTGTGATGCCGGCTTCTTTCCGCCATAGCAAGTCTGGTGTCCCCATGCGCCGCTTGCCAATCTCTTCTGGAAGCTCCTTCTCCGTGTAGTCGAGCTTGTAGGACGAGTTGAAATCCACTACTGTGCGGGACTCGAGCTCCTTCTCGTGGGCAACCTGCGCCTCCGCAATTTCCCTCGCGCGGCGTTCGAGCAGTGCCTCCCGCGCACCCTTGCCCGGAGAGACGTACCGATTATGGGGCTGAACCGGGACTTCATTGGTGGTCATCCAGTGGCTGACAGGGACCGACTCGTCGTGCGCGAAGGTGCGCGAGAAGGTGTTGAGGCTGGAGCCGGCGTCGGGGCGCTCGGTCTTCTTGGTGTAGGTCTTTTGCAATTGCTCCGGGTCGTCCTCCTGATTCACCCACACGCGGTACCTGCCGGTGGCCTCCCTCTCCCGCAGCGCACGCTCCTCCACCCAATTGCCTACCAGCGTCTTGTCTCCAGTGCCATTGCACTCCTTGTTGTACTCGCGGTAGTAGGTGGTCATCGAGCCGTCATCCTTGAAGGTCATGTCTCGAGTGCTCTCGCGGCTGCGGCGGCGTGCACTGCCGAGCAGGAGGGAGGGCGGAGGCGAGAGAGCGGCTCGGCCGAAAGGGGGGGGGGAGGTTGGAGAGCACAGCGAGTGGGAAGAAACGTCTCGAGAGAGAGAGAGAGAGCGCGCGTGCGCCCGCTCCCCTCCGGTATTGTAGAATGAGACGAGAGTCGGTCCCGCGGGGGAGACGCGGCGGGCGGGCGACCAGGGGGAGGGGGGAGGGAGAGGGGGGGGGGGGGAGAGAGCGAGGGGGCGGCCGCTCGCTCCTCTCCGCATCGTCCACTCTCTCCCCTCTTCTCTCCCCTCTCTCTTCTCTCCCCTCTCTCTTCTCTCCCCTCTCTTCTCTCCCCTCTCTTCTCTCCCCTCTCTTCTCTCCCCTCTTCTCTCCCCTCTTCTCTCCCCTCTCTCTTCTCTCCCCTCTTCTCTCCCCTCTCTTCTCTCCCTTCTCTTCTCTCCCCTCTTCTCTCCCCTCTCCTCTCCCCTCTTCTCTTCTCTCTTCCCTGATCTCTCGACTCCCCCCCCTCCCGTCCCGCGCCCCCCCTTTTCCTTTCCCCCCCTTGCGAGCCCCCCCCCCCCCCTCCCCCCTCCTCCACGCTGGCCATCGGGGGGGGAGGCCCTCTGCGCGCGCGCTCTTCCCCCTCTTCTCTTTCTCTCTCTCTCTCCCGTCTCCCGCGGCGATGCCGAAGGTGGGCAGCATACCGCGCTCGGCCACCGTCGCCTGGTCTCCCACGAACGACCACTCGGGGCTCCTCGCAGCCGGCACTGTGGCTGGCGCCATCTCAGAGACCTTTGACACCACTGCGCACCTGGACGTCTTCAGCCTCGACCTCACCTCTGGTGGCAATGAGCTACCGCTGCTCGGCTCGCTTACATGTGCGGACCGGTACAATAAGATCACATGGGGCAGCAAGGGCGTCACCGACGCCTCGCTTCCCTACGGCATACTCGCCGCAGGCACTGTCAATGGCGTGATCCAGATTGTCAACCCAGCGCTCATGGTCGCAGGTGGCGCAGACCCAATCGTCGCCACGATCGACTCACACACGGGTCCGGTGCGGGGGCTTGAGTTCAACCCGGCTGTACCAGAGCTACTGGCCTCTGGCGCCTCCGACTCGGAGGTGTTCATCACCGACCTGACAAATCCGCGCAACCCGCGGGTGGTCTCGCCTGGTGCCAAGTCGCCCGGACCTGGTGCCGACATCTCATGCGTGGCGTGGAATCGCAAGGTGACGCACATCATGGCATCGACGTCGCATAACGGTCTTAGTGTAGTCTGGGACCTTAAGCTCAAGAAGCCGGTCATCAATTTTACCAACAACAACAACCGCTCGCAACGCAACTCGGTGATTGCATGGAATCCTGAGCAGGCAACCCAGATCATCGTTGCCTCAGAGGACGACGCGTACCCATTCATGCAGATCTGGGATTTGCGCAATGCGTTTGCTCCAGTGAAGGAGCTCGCTGGCCACCAGAAGGGCATCCTTACCGCCTCGTGGTGCCCTCAGGACGAGGGTTTGCTCGTCTCCGCTGGAAAGGACAACCGGACGTTGTGTTGGGACCCCTCAACTGGAGAGGTGCTGTGCGAGCTGCCACCTTCTGAGAACTGGACATTCGATGTGCAGTGGTCGCCGCGCCTGCCAGCTATCCTGGCGGCAGCCTCATTTTCCGGCGAAATTCAGGTGCACTCGCTGCAAGACGCCTCGGCGTCGACCGAGGTTCAAAACGCCAACGGCTGGGCGGGCGAGCAGCAGCAGGGGCAACCCGGCGCATCACTCATGAAGGCTCCGAAGTGGCTCCGCCGGCCTTGCGGTGCGACGTTCGGTTTTGGAGGAAAGTTGGCCTGCTTTGACATCAAGTCGGGTGCCACAGTCACAATCAGCGATGTACACGCCGACAAGGTCGTGGCCAAGCGTGCGGAGGATCTGCATGCTGCCTTGGACGCTGGGGATTTGTCTGGGTTCTGTGAACGTAAGGCGGCGGAAGCAAAGTCAGAGCGTGACGTGGAGGACTGGAAGCTGCTGCAGGTGCTTTGCTCTCAGGACCAGCGGCAATTGCTCCTGGGCTTCCTAGGACTCGCAGATCCCAACGCCGCCAAGATTTTGCCGGCAGGCGCGGAGTCATCGGGCCAAGGCCACGATGCGAACCCAATGACCCCGTCTGCCACTGTGCCTCCGCCTGAGGATGAGGACCCAGCGGCACTTTTCTCTCAGATGGCGATCGCCACTGAGCGCCAGATGTCAATGCAGTCTGTCAGCGAACCCGGCTCTCCCGTCCAACCTCCACCCCCGCTGTCGCCGAGCTCCACGCGCAACTCCAACACCTCTGGACCGCTCGTGACCCATCCATCCCCCGACGACCCAATCGTTGCACGTGCGGTGCTCAACGGAAACTTCGAATCGGCGGTGGAGGCCTGCCTGTCGCAGGGGCGTGTGGCGGATGCGCTGGTACTGGCAGCTGCAAGCGGCCGCGAGCTGTGGTCTTCCACCCGCGATAAGTATCTCGCCTCGAACAAGTCGCCCTTCATGGCACGCCTAAGCGCCATCGTCCACCAGGACTTCGGTAATTACGTAGCTCAGAGCTCGCTAGTGTCCTGGAAGGAAACACTCGGCTTGGTCAACACGTACGCCTCGGCTGAAGAGCTCCCTGTATTGTGCGACCAGCTGGCTGCCAGGCTCGAGACGGAGGTGGGAGATAGGTCGGCTGCGACACTGTGTTATATGTGCGCAGCAAACACGGCTAAAACGGTCGAGCTCTGGCGCATGCGCTACGAGGAGGCGATAGCCACTCTGTCCGGAGGCGACGAGGTGACCCCATTGCTCGAGCTGATGGAGAAGTGCGTTGTCTTCCAAGAGACGACGCAGACAAAGGAGGGCTACATGTTGGTCGCTGACAAACTTACTGCCTTCGCCGAATTGCTTTCGGCGCAGGGCTGCTTGCACGAGGCAATGGGATACCTTGTTCAGCTGCCACCTGCGCAAGAGCGCGAGGATCCTGCTGCGATGCTGATGTATCGCATCCATGGGGCCAACCCCAACCTCCTTGCATCGCCTCCGCCTGTTCCATTCGACGAGGTGTACGTGTCGGAAACGGGTGTGACGGCCACAGCTGATAGTGGCTACGGGCAGCAGCAGGCTGCTCAAGCTGACTATGGCGCTAGCTACAATAACTCGCAGTACATGACTGCGAACGCGGCCTACACCAATGGCGCCACTACCTTTACCCAGGCCGATTATGGCTACGCCGATGCCAATGTGAGCGCCACTTCGTACAGCACACCGGCGCCGATGGCAAATGCCTACGGGGGGTACAGCGCAGCTGCGCCAGCGGCCACGGCCTACGGGGGGTATAGTTGCGCTAGCAGCGACTACGGGTACAACGCACCGCCGGCACCAGCCCCGGCGCCATACACCTACACTGCTCCGCCTACTGCAAACTACGAGCCAGCGCCTGCAACGCTCACGCCGCCTGCGCCTACTGCGTACGGCTCACAACCATCCACCGGCGGTTACGGATTCACGACGCCGGCCGCTCCACCCCCAGCAGCCACCTACACCTACCAGGCTCCGCCGCCTCCCGCTGCCGCTCCTGCGGCGCCCCCTCCTCCGATTGCTTCATTTCCTCCTGCGGCAATGCCGCCGGCTGCAACGCCCTTCCAGTATCAGGCGCCAGCCCAGCCATCGTACGATGCATCGGCAGGGGTGTATGGACAAATGGCGCAGCAGCCACCCCCACAACCCGCTCCTCCGCCGCCTGCGCCGCCCAAGCCTACCTACGACGCCTCAGGCGTGATAAGCACGATTCAGGGCCTTATGGGCCGCTGTGGCGCATACCAATTGCAGCCTGTAGACAAGCGACGACTTGAGGACACAGAAAAGAGGTCCACCACCCTATTCCAGAAGCTCCAAGATGGGTCCATCTCGAACAGTGTGTTCGAGAAGTTGCAGCAACTTTGTTCAAGTGAGCATTCCCACTGCCTACTGCCTTGTTGCACGTCGCGCATTCCTAGGAACGTCGCGCATTCTTGCGGAGGAATCTGTCCTCGCCATGCGCTGGCGTCTTGGCACACTTCATCCCCGATCGCCCCCCAGTGCACTCCGACGTGGCGGCCCACTTTAAGCTGCACCACGACCTGTCAATGAACCTGTTGCCTCCATTGTTCCCATCCAGGTCTCGCGGGAGGCGACGTACAAACAGCGCTCGCCATCCACATGCAGCTCACCACCACGGATTGGACGGACAATGGCCACTGGCTGATGGGATTGAAGCGGCTTATCGAGCTGGTCGGCAAGCTCGGTGTTACCCTATAAGAGTATTTGACATCTCGCTTGGGTGGAAGGGCTGCTATTGATGAGCGCGACTATCGCAACTAGTTCCTTTGTGCGATTTCCGTTGTGAACAAAGGACAGTAGAGATGAGTGGGATAGGGCAAGTGGCAAGTGATGCTCGCATACAAATACGGTACCACGTGGTTGCGGCGCCTTGCAGTTCCAACAATGACTCCTTGTCTCCCTCACACACTGGTGCGTGAGCCTGTTCTATAATCTATAACCTGAGGTCCCGGTTTTCTACCCTACCCTAAGGTGGTAGGACGGTGCCGCGCCGGCGGGGGGGGGGGGGGTCGCGGGGGGACCCGCGAAAGGCTCTGCGCACGCCCCGCTCCTCCGCCCGCCAGTACCTGCACATGCCACACACCGGGGCGGAGGTGGGTCCCGAGAAGGCGCTGGCTCTGACACAAAGGACTCACGACCAGGCACTCCTCCGGCACCCTTACCGCCAACACCCGATGAGGGCGACAGCGAAGCGCTTGGCTTCAGCATCGGGAGTGGCTATGGCGAAAAAAAAATATTTTTGAAGGTGCCTACTACTTTGCTATCCCCCGTCCCTCTCGATGGGGACTTCCCCTGACATCGCCCTTGCCCCACCCTCGCTCCCCTTTTCGCCCCCCCCCCTCGGGCTCCTTTTCGTTCGGTTTTGGGGGGTCGACCCATGTGTGCACTACTTTGGGTCTGGCGTCGGGGGAGGGGGGGGGCCGGCCTTTCGGCTCGCAGTTGCTGTGAGGCGCTTCGGGTCGCGTCTCTTTGTGGGGGCCCAGCCTTGCGGCTTCCCCCTATGGGTGGGTCGTTTGGGAGTCTCTCCTCCCTTGTAGCCAGGGCGCTATCCCTAGTCGCTCGCGTGTTCGTTGTTTTCTTGTATGAGGATGTGTTCGATCTCTAGTTTCTGTGTTATTATTTTTAGGGTGTGGCTTGGTGCTAGTGTATCGTTGTCTATTACGTCGAAGAGAGGGCGGAAGTCGTTGGTGTCCATTCGTTTTTTTGGTTGTCGGCCCATGTCTGCCTGGGCTCTTCTGGCCGTGTCCGTGGAGTTGCCGAAGTGCGCCTCTTGTGCGTGGTCTGACGCGGGTGCGTCGGTCGTGTTGCGTTTCGCAGCGCTTGGGGTGGGGGCATGTGCCCTTTTTTTTTGATGTGTGTATGAGCCAAGGTTTGGCTGTGTGTCCGCTCTAGGGGTGCCTCGTCTGTCCCCGTCTTCGACCGCGGCGATGGAGGGACGGAGGGTTGGTTCCTTGGTTCCAGGGGCCATCTTCATGGTCTCCCTTGGGTGTGGCCAGCCAGTTTGTTCCCCAGGTGTAGTCTGTGCTACACCAGTTTGGCTGTTCCCCCCTTGGGGTTGGAGAGAGGTCTGGTCAGGCCTGTGCCTCGTGCTGTTGCACGAGGTCAGTGCCGCGGCGTTGTAGGGGCCCAGCCTTGCGGCTTTCCCTATGGGTTGCGGCTCTGAGCCTGCTTGTCACAGCTGCCAGGTGGCCTTGGGAGTGTGGGAGGAGATGGGGGTTGTGGTGGCCATGTTGGGCATGGTGTCCTTGCTGGTGTGCAGCCGTCAGGTGTCGGCACGGGCCGCGCCTCGTGCGCACGCACCTTGGTCGGTGGGGCGCCCTCTCGTGGGCGCTTCGGGTGCGAGGCGTCGAGCATGGCCCGATCGTCCATCGCGGCGGGGGGGGCGGCAGGAGGGGAGGGGAGCGGCGCGCGCTCCATGACCCTATCGTTTTAACGATAGTTGGGAGTGGCTATGGCGATGAGCGAGACCGAGTCGTTGGCGGCACGACACGACTCGGTGAAGCGGTCAATGTCTGGCTGCCAGGTTTGTTCTTGTTCTTGTTGCGCCCCTCAAACTTGAGTTGTATTGGGATGCGCCTGCTCGCCCTAGTGACGACAGCGCACCACATGAATGGCGCGTCTTTGCACCGACTCATCTCAACGATCATTCTCACTGAGCTGAGGTTTGATGCGGACAAGGTGGTCGGAATATCTCGTGACAGCTGCTCGACGAATGGCGTTGCTTGCAAGCATTTGCTCACATTGTTTGGTAATGCTCTTGATCTGCTGTGCTGCTCACATACGTCATACGTTGCAGCACACCGGCGAGCACTTACACTTAGATGTTGTGGAAGAATTCTTAGGTCCATGGCTAACCCTTATCTCTCACACCTCGTCAGCGCGCACGCTTTGGCAGAGTATGACCGGGACGGCCATGAAGAGCTATTCTAAGACCAGGTGGTGGTCAAGGTGGGAGTGGGAGGTCATGAGAAAGCTCTCGCTGAGAATTTCGGACACTTGCACGGCTTTGTCGAACGGCTCCGTCAAGAGGGTGTGGGAGACTCAACTACTGCAGCCTTGAAGGCTACCTTGGCGAGCAAGAGCAACGACCTCCAGATTGAACTAGCTCTCGCTTTGGACGTCGAGATTTTGTGCACCACAACCTACAAATTGGAAGGTGATGGGCTAGAGATTTTACTCGTCTACGATGCATTGGAGGGATTGCCCGAGCGCGGCCGCAGGTTGGGCAGCGAGTGCTCTGACTTCCCCAATGTGGCTGCCCTCTTGAGAGCCAAGGAGGCGATAGTTGTCGGTTTGGGTTTGGAAACAAATGAATACTACATACTACGATGCACCCCATCATCATCAGTGGTTCCATGGTAAGGTGACTGCTACAGGTCTGCTTTCCTCGTGGACTATCACGTACTCCGACGGTTCTTCTTTGTTGATTACCGACGAGAATGAGATCAGGAGGGCAGTGGATGTGTGTGATTTGCCTGCATGGAAGAGAAGGCCGTTGCCCATGTGAAAAGAGCCTTCAAATAATTTCAAATACCTCGGCAAGATCGCCTGATAGACAACTGTGCTAGCCCACATACCATTGCCAAGAACAACATCGCATCTGTGGCTTGTTGCGTGCCTTCAATCCATCATTCGCCCACGGAAAGGTGGATGGATTGTGGGTTCAAAGGCTTGCTCCCAGTCGCCAGTCGCCAGTCGCCTGCCACCACCTCCCACAAGCCTCCTTCCGCACTTCCGCGCCCTCCGTCCTCCGTGCGTCGTGCGTCGTGCGTCGATCACCATGCCCGTAGTCATCCCCGAGGAAAGCTCGATGAGCTCCCCGCAAGAACCGCATTCCGCGCTAGCTGCCGGCGCGCCCTCGCAGGCAATCTCCAAGAGTGAGATCAGCCTTGCTCTGACGCTATCCGCTATCCGCTATGACTATGATGCACATATCATATGTACATGTACATATCACATATCATGGATGTATCCATGATAGCATGTCGACGTCGTCGGCGGCAGGGGCAGCAGCTTGCGCGCGCTTCTGCTCTGGTGGCTTCGGGCGGCCCCGTTGGGGCGTCGTGACTGCGGTGGGCTGGGAGGTGGGAGCCGGCGGCGCGCGCTCCATCGCTCCATCGCTAAAACTATAACAATAGTTTTTATAGAATAGTAAATTGATTGATTCAGGGGAGAGTCGCCGCGATGCTTGTCGCGCTCGTCTCGCTCGGGCTGCTGCTGCCGCACGCCCCGCGCTCAGGCGCGTGGAGGTGTTCGGCGCCGGTATGCGAGGTGAGCTCGCTCGAAATTATTGTCCAGCGCACAGCCAGTGGCGGGCTTGGCATCGAGGTCGAGCCTGAGAGCAACGTTGTCGCCTCGAACGCCGGGCAGCCGCAGCTGGCGCTTGGAGACCTCATCGTAGCGGTCGACGGCGAGGAGTGCGGCAAGAGGTACATCGGCGCGCTGCTCACGCCCGGTGCCGACACGTACACCTTCACTGTCCAACGCGGGACGGCGCGGGGAAGGGAAGCACTCGAGATCGTCGGCCGCAGGCTTTGCATCGAGGCAGCTGATGCAGCCACTGTGCCGGCGATCCCGCTCGTTGGTGCGGGCGGCATGAGCGAGGAGCTTTCTGAGCGGATGCTTGCCATCGTGGACTCACTCGAAACTTCCGGCCCGCCCACCAGCCTCACCGCCGATGATCTGACAGGGTTCTGGCGGCTTCGCTTTACCAACGATAAATCGTTGGAGGGTGGCATGAGTGGGTTTGGCCTCATCGGTGGCTGCACTGCAGTTGCTCAATTTCAACTCTATGGGCAGCCGGAGCTTGACTCGGTGCAGTGTGTGGAAGTCATTGCAAACCAGGCAATGGGTGCACATCAAGTGGCGGCACTCAAGGGTACTTTCCGGGCCGTCTCAGATGAGGCTCAGCTAGTTGATCTCTATACACGCATTGAGCTCGGTGGTGCACCACAGTCTGGATCGGGAAAGCAAGAGCAGAAGCTGATGCTGACTTATATGGGAGACAAGCTACGTATCGTTCGTGCGGGCGGTGAGAACGGCGCAGTGCGGGTTTATGAGAAGCAGTCGAGCGATGTCGCTCAAGGTGACTTGCAGTCACTTATGACAGCTCCCATTGTCAAGGAGAAGGTTGATGAAAATCGACCGCGCTGGGAGATTGCCGACGAAGAAAGGCGCCTTTCTGGTGGAGGTCCAATGACCGACGCGTCCTCCATCCCGTAAGGTAGTTTATCGTTGGTTCGTGCCATGTCGGTGCTTCCATAAGCGGCTTTGACACACGTGTAGTCGACTTGACTGCTAGCTCATCGCATACTATACACAAGTGATCACGTGATCGCATGGCCCGAGGACACCATGGAATCGCATCATGTCATCCATTTGCGTCTCGTCATACATAGAGAACACGATTTTTTCAGCCGTATCTTTCAGGAGATCGCTCTTGCGAAAACGAATTTTACGAAATACTCCAGGCCGTGTGGCGTGTGGCGGCGGACGGAGACGGGGTTCGCGCACGCACCTACTCGGGCACTCGGAGGGTGGACGCGGTCGCTTGCCGAAAGCGACTGGTCCGGGTGATCTGGGGTTCTCAAGCTACTTTTCCAAGTAGGGGTCAACGGAGGCCTCGCGCCCCCACTGTTGCGGGTAGGGGGAACACCCCATGCGGCACGCTCTATTCTTAGAGCGCGCCTCCTCGCATGCAGGGGGAGCGTCTCCGACACACTCTATTCTTAGAGCGTGTCTCTCCTTCCGCCCCTCTCTCCCGGTTCCCTCGCATGCAGCTCCAGCCGGGATCTCTTCCTTTCTTCCTTTCCCCCTTCCATGCAACCCCAGCGGTTCCTTTTGTTCCCTCGGCCCACGAGGCTCGGAGTCCCCCCGCGCTCGCCGCTCGCTTCGCCCCTCCGACGCCCGGCTCCCTCCTTCGTTCCATTTCCATTAGTCTTTCCTCTGTTCCTAGAGTTTCCCGTGTTTCTTTTTCCCCGTCGCCCCCTTCTCTTGTACGTTTTTTGTTTCTGGCGCGCTCGCCCGGAAGCACCCCCTTCGTGTTCGTGTTCGTCTCTGGTGTGCTCTACTCCTGTCCCGCTCGCTGTCATGCCCTCCGATCCCGCTCTCGCTCTCACGCCATGTAACAGGACTTGTCAGAGCGCTTTCTCACCGCTGTCGCGCTCTCCCTCTCCCTCCACATACCACACTGCCCAAGCCTCAACACAACTGCAAGCAGCTCACACATCCACAAACACATCCACTCCATGCTCACTCCACTTGTCACACCCACCCTCACTCCGGCTCGTAGACACCCCCTGGCAGGGGCACCTGGGTGGGCTTGCACAATCATCCTAAAAATAACATCTGCATGCCTGCATCTGCATCTGAAGCGATTCTGGGCTAACACCTATTTCCGTTTAGGCAAACACTACCTCCCCACAGACATCGCCCTTAGTTCCTTTCGCTCACTCCGGAGTGTCACTCCCTTCTTCTTCCCTCCTTCTTTCTTTTTTCTCGGTTTCCGAGATGCGGCCCAAGTCCCAAGTGCACTACCATCTACCATGGGCCTGGTGCACCCACAGGCGCCTCGTCCTCGTGCGTACTCGCACGGCTGCCCAGTGAAGGAAACCTAAACTCAAAAAAAAAACATCTGAAGATTCTGGGCTATACACCTATCGACTACAGGACTCGCCACCTCTATTTCCATCGCCCTTATCTTCCCTCCCTCCACCTCCTCCCCTGCCCCCCTTCTTTCCTTTTTCTTCGGTTTCCGGGGTCCGACCTCGGTGCACTACCTGAGGTCTGGTTTGGAGTGTGGGGTCTGGGCAGGCCTGTTGGTCTTTTTTTCTCTCACTTGTGTCGCTTCCTCTCGGCCGTGATTTGGTGGTTGGGTCTCGTCTAGCACGCATTGTTGCTATCGGCTCCCTTCTGTGCCGGTTGTATCGGTGTTTTATTCGTCCTCGCTGCCTCGTTCTTCGGTCTCCTGTACAGCGTGCGCGATCCTCAGCTTGGTGGCTAGCTCGTCTAGCTCCTCGCTGGGTTTGAGCCCACCTCTGTCGCTTATGTGAAATACGGGCCTTAGGTCGCCTACATCTATCCTTTTTTTGGGTTGTCTTCCCATGCCCGCTTGGGCCGTTCGCGCTGAGAAACCTAAACTCAAAAACTCGATAGAACTTAGCACTCCCATATTCACCTATGACGAAAAGGGAAGACTAAAGATGAATACAAACCTGAGCCTCATAGCGAAAGCGCTCGACCTCGAAAATGAGAATTTCAAATGAACGCTTTTTGCTTTTTGTCTTGGCTTCGAGAGATATTAGTTCACGGCCGCGTGAGGGGCGAGATTATTAAGAATTTTTTTCGACTCTAGTGCGATGATCCGCCGCGCTCAGGAAGTGGAAATCGCGCTACACCGGGAAGACCAAACCGAGAATGATCGGACTTGGTTGCGATGGTCTCTCCTCACAGGGCAACAAACATGCCGAGGGAGTCCCCCAGCTCAAGGCAGGATGAACGGAGTGGTACCGGGGAAAGGGCGTGGCTGCGACATAAATAGAACACATGGCTGCGTGGGTGGCGTGAATGTTGATTAATTTTCATTTTTTTATTTGTGTGATGCCTGTTATGGTCCCCGCTTACAAGTGACATTGAAACGTTTATTCCGATTCTTGACAGTACCCTCGACTCAGCGCCGGTGCGATAGCACTCACCACGCAGGATAAGTCTACCAGCCCCAGGAGCGCTTGAGCGTCACGCGAGCGGCGTCGAGGAGATTGGATGGGTCAGAGTCGAGCGCAACGTTGGCGGTGGCAGTCCAGGTGGCTCCGGACTCGAAAGTAGAGTCCTCTAGTGACACCTCGAGGTCGGACTTGTCGGGCCGAAACGATGCCGAAAGGACCTTGCCCTCTTCAAGCGTCCTTTCGAAGCCAAGCTCGACATCCTTCGCTTGCTGGCCATCGACGTCGTAGTCGAACTGGGCAGAGACTCTGTCCTTGCCGTTGTTGAGGGCAGACATCAGCTTCACACGTGCGGCCTTAGCCTTGACGAGCCAAGTAGGCTGCACGTCCACCTTATAGTCACCGACTTCGACCTCGCGAGAGACGCCGACCTCACGCAGCTGCTCGTTGGGATCGTACTCGGCCGAAAGCGAGTAGCCGCGCGATGTGGCCGTAAGCCTCACGTTGGTGTTGCGGTTGGAGAAGTCGCGAGTGAGCTCATATCCGACACCAACATCATCCGCATTGCCAGCCTCAATAAGATCGCCCGAAATGGACACCTCCTTCAGGAAGTCGCGGTTGGCATTGTAGTCGTACTTGGCCTTGACAAGGGTCTTGAAGTCCCCAATGCTCACGCTCTGATAGCAGAGGAGGGGAGAGATGATTACCTTTGTCGAACGCTAGCTCGTTGGCAGCCTCCTTGGGAGCACGTGCTCTGCACCAGGTGCAAACACCGGTCAAGAGGCCCGACGATGCGGGCGAAAGGGCATCAGTACCTTATCCCAAGTAGCCTTGAGATTGTCGAATTTATTCTCGCCGCGAAGGTTGCCGGTGGAGACCTCGGCACGGTTGGCCGCAAGAGCGAAGAACGAGACACTGTGTGAAGCGAAAGGGTTTCAATCAGCCGGGGGAGAAGCGCGCTGGGCGGCGCTCGCTTGGGTGTGGGGTTATGTTCAGGCTGTGTGTCCGCTGAAAGCGGTGAGGGCAGGCAGGCGAGGGGTAGGGGAGGAGACGGAAAGGGTGGGAGCATTGCATACGAGAGCATTGCGAGAGAGCGAGATGGGACTGACTGGTAAAGGGGGCGGGAGGGGGGGAGGGCGGGGAGGGAGGAAGGGAGAGAGGGAGAGGAAAGAGAGAGAGACTGAGAGAGAGAGGAGAGAGTAAGAGAAAGAGGAGGGAAAGAGAAGAGGGGGGAGTGGGACGCCGCGACGGCCGTCGGCGGTTCGTCAGGGAGCATGCCACGAAGCCGTCCGTCCGTCAACTCTGCGTGGCGCCCGAAACCGGAGTGTAATTTGAAAGCTGCTTGCGCCGCGCCGCCGTGAAGCTCGACGAGTGCGAAGGAAAACGAGGAATTTGGGGGAGTTTGATCGGGGTTTGACATCGGGGTTTGACCTCTCACTTCGCGATCAAACAACCTCGCAAGGGCGGCGGGAAATTCACACCCAGTTGGCCCATGAGGTGCTGGGGGAGCCTCACTCAGGGACATCCCCCACATTCCCACCCACACAATAGGTCGAGTGTAGAACCCACGTTCGCCAACACAATCCATTGGTCCGATAGAATCATCTTTACCGGTAACTTTGTCTGCCAGATTCCTTTTCATCAAGTCATCAGTCTCTTTCATGTGCACCACCTTCTGGACTCTTCTCTACATAATCTGCAGTGGATGCACATCGAGTTCTTAGGGTTCCCATCGACTTCTAGACCTCGCCTTCATCTTGGGGATCTCAGCTCACTCTAGATCGACTTAGTGCACCTAAGGAATCTCACCTTCATCAACACTCACGACGTTTCATCGGCTCATACTAAGGCAATACTCGCCGATTCCCTAAATTCTCGATTCCTTCTCTGTTCCCTCGCACGCTTTACGCTTTCCTGTTTGTCTTAGAGTATTATCCAAAGACCCGCGGTGGGGTATATGTAAGGGTTTTGTGCGCGGAGCAAGTGTTGTAGAATCACCGTGGCCCAAGGGTATCTTCGTGAGTTCCCCAGTGCCCCAGGTTTCCAGGTTCTGCCCCCCTACCACTGTCTCACTCACTGTCTGTCATGACCCTCCTGCTTTTTGTTGCCGCCCTGGCTGCTTCCTGGCAGCCAGCGCGATACACTACTATCGGCTTCTGGACTTCTCTAGGCCCAGATAGAAATATGCAGGATATGTTTTGCATATTTTGGCCCATTTTCGGCGATTTTGCATATCTCTGCATATTTTGCATATTTGTTGCTTAGTTGGGGGGGTTATCTTTGCATATCTTGCATATTTAGGGGGGGGGGGCTCGCCCCCCCCCCTGTATTCCCGTTACTTGTGTGTGTCACGCGTCACGCGCGATGGGCGAGTGTGCCGCCCCTACCTACCCCACCTCATCTCTCCACACACACACCTCCTCCTCCTTGCCCTCCTGAGCTGAGCACTCGCGCCTGCACCCTCCACAGACACTCGCCGGCGCACTCGCGCAGAGTCGAGCCGCGGGGTCATCCATGGTCATGGCGACATGGATGATCCTGCGGCCACGAGCGCAACAGTCGCACACGGCCATCGTGGTGCCACAACCACATGCTGTGGCGGCAGCGGGCGCGCACAAGGCGACACGGACGACGGCAGCGAGGTGGACAACGACAACTGCGAGTCCGAGTCCGAGGAGGAGACGGTAAAGGAGGTGATGGGCGTGGGCGACTCCATCATACACGACTCCCTCAGCGGGGGCATTGTCGTGTCCTTGGGGCACGGCACGCTGCATGGTGAGAACTATGTGCTCATGGAGTACACGTCGACGATCGACAAGGCGAAGAAGCGCAAGTGGGTGCATATCTCTACCGTAGAGAGACAGGTGTGCCATTTCAGAGGGAGTAGTATGTTCTAGATGCAGAGCAAGCAGGCACGCGATGCAGAGCAAGCACGCACACGCACACGCTAACCAACCATCACGCTTCCCCTTTGCCTTAGGAGGAGGAGGAGGACTGCATCGAGATCGACGCGGCGGTTGAGCACGAGGGGCCTGCCCTTGCGGCGCATGAGCGTCAGCGCAAGCTCCAGCAGAACCCCCTCCCCATCTCAGGGAAGCGACGTCGAAGGGATGACCGCAAACGGCTGCCATCAGGAAAGAAAAGGAAAGAAGAGAGGAGGCCCGTCGCCTCTTCTCACGTGAAGAGAGAGGTGAGAGGAGATCTCGCAGGACTTAGAAAGTAAACGTAGGAGAGGGCGGAGGGGCATCCGTAACAGGGATGAGTTCAACTAAATAGAGGCAAAAGCCCTTGAGCGTAGATGCGCCTGACGGACAAGTAGGTGAGGCACCTACCTACCAGTATTGGTGGCTCACGCGCTATAGAAGATTCTTTGTCAATTTACAATTAGTTGCCACATCTCACACGATTCTCACAAGAAGCAAGCTGGGGGGATAGCCAACACCAACAAAACTGAGGTTAGAACACAGCTACGGAGCTACGGATCGGTCGGCTTTGGAACATCGCGTCCCACTTCATCAACACCACAGACTTGATGCTCGTTGAAGATAGCAATAGCAATCGCAAAAGCACTGCAGGACGCCTTCCTCGGTCCGGCTGGGAATTCACGCCATAGCAGTACAATTATACCCTCGTCATCGCCGTGAGTCCAGGATCTCTCTCACCTCTCACATCCGACCGCGACCACCCACGCGTGCAGCCTTTTGTTGCACCTCTTCTCCCCGCATCCAAGTTTGTTGGGCAAGCCCTGCCCCTCCGCCGTAGATCCCATTCTGGTTCTGCATTGGCATGAACTGAGCGGCGAGCCCGGCAGGTGGCGGCGCCATCATGGGATATGGATTCATGATCGGTGGGGGGCCGAATGGGCTGCCAATCATGCCATAGTTCATCGGGGGCATCATGTATGCTGCGCCGCCAAACCCTACCGGCACTTGGTTTTGTTGTGGGGCCAACATGGCCATCGCCTCGGAAGGCGCGATCGCCTTATTGTGCGGTGGCGCCTTCTTCCGAGCCTCGCGTGGCGCCGGACGGCGCGCTGGTGGCCCTCGCGGCGATGGCGATTCCTCTACAAACGACTGTGCCTGCGTTGCTTTCTTTACCGCCGGGGGCGGCCTTTGAACAGGCGCACTCTGCGACGACTTCTTCTTTACCGGCGGCCCACCCGGCTGGGGGGTGCCATGCGCCAACTTAGCGTCTTCTCCCTCGTGACGCACTCCGTTTGTACTCTGTGAACGCGGAGCGGGCATTGTGACAGGCTGTCGAGTTGAAGAAGTTTCCTTGGCAGAGGCTGCAATTGATTTGCTCGCTGGAGGAGCACGAGGTTTCGCAGCAGAATGTTGCGACGGCTCCGTCTTGCCCGGTAGCATTCGCTTCACGGGGTGAGCGGCGGCCGCCATCGAGGGACTTGGCGCTGGAGGCTGAGCACTGCCATAGTGTGGTGCGTCCTTCTTGGCCGGCGGCCCCGACACCGAATCTCGCTTTTTCGGTGCGGCATTCCGCTGGGACGGAGCGCGCTCGGGCGGGGCCCGCCCTGTGCGTTGCCCACCTTTATCCATCTGTTGCGCCTGCCGCTCCACGCCCGAGGGCCGAGCCAAGGGCGCCTGCGAAGGCACCTCTTGAGCAGGCTCGGAACCCCTTATCAGCAACGGCGATGAGCCTCGGTCACCCATGGAAGGCAGCGGCGGTAAATGCGAGAAGGCCGCGCGCGCGTCTAGTGTGAGCAGGTCTTCAAAGCTCATCTCCTCCAGAGAGTCCCAAGTCAGCTTGGCACCACCTTTGAGGGGCGACAGCGACCCACCCGAGCTGGCCCGGCCGAAGCTCCCCCTCACTGCAGAGTGAGTTGGGGAAGTGGCAGCATGCCCAACGCCGCAAGCAGCGGCGTGCCGTTGGGCGCTCGCTACCGACTCCTGCGCCATCACGCTCAGGACCCCGCATTCATGAGGACTGGACGGGAATGTCGCCGCAGAGCCATGGATTCCACCGTCGCCCACGTTCACGGAGGGCAAGAAACCGCCATGCGGCATCTTGCGCGCGTTTGTTGACGGAGAGCGCAGTGCCGCAAGTGATGCTGGAGCTGACGTCAATTTTGATGGCGCGACGGCGGCAGGGTGACGTTCCTCGGCGGTGGGCTTCGCATCTTCCCGAGCAAGCTTGTGAGATTGAAGAGGTCCCCCTTCAGAGAAACCTAGAGCAACTGCTGCTGCACGACGCCCTTTGTCCATCCATAGCTGCATCACGTTAGGGTTGGGTTCGGGCTCCTCAGAGAGGAGTAAAGGCATGACTGGAGCATTTGTCGCCATCTCTATTGGCCGGGGCGCAGTGGGCCTCCGGATCTTGGAGCGGACCGGCACGTCTGAGTTCAGACCACGGACACCAATCGTTGTCTCGGAGAGCTCAGCGATCTCCTTCTTGTTGCGGGCGAAACCCTTGGGTTGCTCGTCTTCTTGCTTGCCATTTGGCTCCGAATTACCGATAGCAGGTTTCGAGGACACTGCCGGAAGCTCGAGAGCGTTCACATGCCCTGACACCTCGGGAAAGTTCGGAATGGGCTCCGGTATCGGCAACTGAGCGCCATTTGCTTCGGCTCCATCCTCGCTTTCCTGTCCGTTGGCCAGCAGGTCGTATCCCACCTATAGGATGTATGGTCAAAGGGCGGTAAGAGACACGCCCAACAACCCATCCATACATCATGGACTAGCAGGACGAATAGCCTTGAAAAGCTGCAAAGCATTTGCGTAGCAATGTAAGCAGGTAGCAAGAGTCGCACCTGCATCTGAGACAGCTCCGCGTCGCTCAATTCTTCTCCGCTTGCTGCCTTCGCCTTAAGCTCGTCGATCCGCGCGGGTGTCACCTCAACATCGGCGGATTGCTCGTTTGGTGCGCCCGTTGGGTTTTTTTCAGCGCCTATGACAAGCTCATCCTCTTTGCCCTCACCCTTGCCTCCGCCCTCTATTTCATCACCTGAAGGTTGAGCATGGTCCGCATCTGTCCCGACCTCCTCCAGCGCTGCCTCGGCGACCGTTACACCATCGGCCGCCGCATCCGGAGCCGAGCCATTTTGCCCCGCTGGTTCGTGGGCGTCCTCATCTGGATGCGCACCGCCTTCTGCAGCTCCATCTGCAGCAACCTCTCCTGCCGCAACCGCCACAGCTCTATCACCTTCTTCACCCTCTAGGCCACCCACCGCATCGGGCTCCGGGGCGGACTCCATTTCCTCCGAAGAGGGCATTGCAGTCTCATCGAGGGCTGGCGGTTCCGCCCCTACCTCAGCCGCGCCATCTGGCTCAGTAGCAGCCTCTGGCTCCACCGGCGCCCCCTGCTCGGCCGGCTGTGCGCCCGCCTCCTCGGCCTCTTGCGCTGCCTCGGCCTCTTGGGCGGGCTCAGCTGCGAGCGCGTCCGGTTCCGGCTGCTCTGACGGCTCCAGCTGCTCTTGATCAACAGCTGCCCCCTCGTGCGTCTCTTCGTCCGCCATCGCAGTGGAGGAGCGCAGTCGTTGCGCCCCCTCCGGACACTCGCGGAGTGGCCCAACGGAGCAAAACGTGCCTGTCGGTTTCACGGCAGGCGGGGGGGGGGGGGGGGGGAACAAAAAAATGGGGCCTCCTCGTTCTAGACGTACTTTAGTCATGTTACCCCCGAGGAGCCAACGTGTCAGAGTTTTCTTGTTGTCCTAGTTTAATCCTAGTGCTGAGGGACCGTGCCTCATCGGCAACGGAGCCCCTACCCCGCGATGGGGGTGTGCGCGGTTGGTGCATGGCTCGTCCGGTGTATGTGGCTAGGGATGCTAGCCAACAAGACCTCTTACAAGACTACAATTTCTAACGTGGTACCCCCGCCGAGAGACCACCCCAACTTCTACAACCACAGCGCGCTCGACGACGCCGCTCAAGGGTACAACACCACAACGAATAAACTCGACAAATTCGTTGAAAATCTTTTCTTCGACTCAGCGGCCGCCGACCGCGCCACACGCTCCTCCAAGTGGTGGGACCTGGACCACATGGTCAAATCATCCAACAACTTCAGTGACAGCCACAGCCAGAACCGCCCGCACTCGACAGTTCAAGGGTGGCAAAACCACAATTCCACATCGAATGACCCCAAAATCCATCCCTCAGCATCTATTCTTAGAGCCCTCGAGGCGTCGGGACGCTCGAGGTCGTCACCCGTGTCGGATGGTCACATCATCCACTAACTACGAGGCGCGTCGAATCTCCCCGGAAGGCACCGGGCTGCGAGGTTGCTACCAGGCGCAACAGCGTTGCAAAGTCGGGCAGCTCGAGCAAGGAAGCCCCCATTGCTGCAATGGGGAAAATCTCTTCCCCCTGGGGAACGATTGCCCGCGCCTCCCCACTGTTTCGTCAAACTGCATAGCTGCCACCTCTGCTGCACCCCCCCCCTTGGGAGACGGACTCGCAGAGGGCGCAGGCGAAAGGTCTAAGATTCCCCCCCCGCGCGGAAAACACGCCGACCGCACCTCCGGAGGGGGACCAGGAATTCCCCCCCGCGCGCAGAATACGCCGACAGGAGCTCCGGTGGGAGAAGGGCGTGGGCTTGGGTGGGCAGGCAGCGTGTGGAGGTAGGGCTGTGCAGTGGGCCAGGCGGTGGGTCCCATCCAGCCAGTGTTTGTTGGACAATGGTGGATGAGAGGTGGCAGTGTTTGGTGGTGCGCTGGCGGCTGGTGCTGGTGGGAAGGCGGAGCCGCGGGCGAGGTGAAGGAAGGGGATGAAGGAGAGGCTGGGACGGGCAGGGAGACGAACTTGCCTCCGCTACCATGTGGCTGGTGGAGTGGAGTGGCTGTGGCTGTGGCTGTGGATTGAGGCTCTAATGATTGTTGAGAGAGAGGATGGGGCTCTCCAGGAGCGACTGTACTCACGGAGGGCTGAGCACGGGGAGCGTTGGGGCTGGAGGGAGGCATGGTACCGGCGGAAGCACCGCTCACACGAGCCTGGGGCGACGGCGGTCGAGAGAGCTCGCCCAGAGCCCCAGGGAGTGCGGCCATGGGCGCGACTCTCGGAACTCTGGGACAAGAGAAAGCGCGGGAAACACACGGGGCGCGCGCAAGGAAAGAAAGGGGGCGCACACATGAGAAAACAAGGGAGGGGGATCGAGAGCGATCACCCCTATCCTAACACACGGGGGAGAGAGAGGGAGATCGGGATCGGAGGATCCCGATCGGACGGAGAGGATGCAACCCGAAGGGAGAAACCAAAACACGCGAAGGCGGGAAAGTAAAGAGAGAGGGCCTCTCTTTGGGAAACCTAAAGGGCTCTCCCCCTAACCACAACAACCACACCATTAGCTTTCCTCGCGACAACAAATCGGCTACCGAGCAAGTCCGCACATTCCTTTCAAGGTATACCGCAAGGTTCGCGTGCAGCGCTCCCAAGGCGCCCTCATTGTTTTGTGGGATGCTACTCTCGCGAGATGTGACCGCTAAAACTCTTCGCGTCAGCCAAGAACACTACATTGTCAACACGGCGACCAAGTTCCTGCGCGGCTCAAGCAAACCATACACCATTCCAATTCGTTCAACCGACATAGATACCTTCATGAAAATGAAAGGTGCCACATCTGATGAAGAGCGCGCCATCATGAGGGACAAGCCCTATCTAGCTCTAATGGGATGCCTGCTCTGGATAGCAAATTGCACAAGGCCCGACGTTGCTTACGCCTCAAGCTTTCTCTGTCAGTTCATGCAGGATCCAAGCCCCAAGAACTTCGAGCATGCGCTAGCCGTTCTTTCATACCTACACAACACCAAATCGCTGTCGCTAACTTACAGAGGCTCCGCACCCACCAATGAAGTCTACTCAGACGCATCTTGGGGTTCCTCCCCTAACCCTTTCTCGGGTCACATCATCATGTACTGCGGAGCGGCGGTCTCATATTCGGCACGCAAACTGAAGATAATTCCACAATCCTCTGCCGAAGCCGAAATCGCTGCATATACTAATGGAGCCAAGGATCTAAGGTTTGTTCTTAACGTTCTAGAGTTTCTCGAAGCGGATTACTCTCTTCCGGTTGCTATCCATTGCGACAACTCAGCCACAATCGCTTCAATCAAGAATCTTGGTGTTACGGCTCGCACTCGTCACAACGAAAATTGGCTTTGGTTTGGCCGCAAGCAATTTCTCGATCTTATCTCAACTCCTTCGTGGCTGTCGACCAACGACCAAATTGCCGACATGATGACCAAGGCTCTAGAAAAGGGGAAGTTCGTTTCGTTCCGCAACAAGTCGCTCGGATCATTTTAGCGACTTGTCGCACTTCCGCATGTCCCACCGGTCAACCTGCAAACTCTCTTAGAGTTGACAGGCCTCATGCCGTAGTGGAGCCATTGCGCCTTTATCGGCCTAATGAGAATCCTTCGTCGGCCTATGCGTCATCTCGCTTGAGCTCGATTCAGTCCTGACGTATGCTTGTATCTTTCATTGGGAATGACGTCGGATGGGAAATAGGGATTCGCCTTTGGCGATGGGGGAGTGTCAGAGTTTTCTTGTTGTCCTAGTTTAATCCTAGTGCTGAGGGACCGTGCCTCATCGGCAACGGAGCCCCTACCCCGCGATGGGGGTGTGCGCGGTTGGTGCATGGCTCGTCCGGTGTATGTGGCTAGGGATGCTAGCCAACAAGACCTCTTACAAGACTACAATTTCTAACGCAACGCCCCCCGACAGCTATAGGGGGCGATGGGGCGATACAGTATGGGTGCAAAAAGGTCTCTTAGCCTTTCTTATGAGATTCCAAAACTGGGCCCTCCTTATTCGGAGCGGCGAAGTCGAAGTATTTTTACTTCTTATTTCTTATCGCCCACCAGAAATAGTACATAGTACTTCTTACTTCTTACTTCTTCTCCCCCCCCCCCCTCCCCCCCCCCTTTCCCGCCCCCCCGCTCCCCCCCCCCCCCCCCCCGCGACGCGCGACAGCGACAGCCACGATGTCGCTTCCCGAGAAGATGGCAGTCCTGCGCGCCACCTTCGGCCTTTGGGATGCCGGACGGAGGCCCGTACCTGGCGGATGTGTCGACGTGAGTATCCCAAAGGTGCGGGCCATCAAAAGTCAGCAACAGTGTATGTATGTATACGACTATACGACCACATGTATATGTTATAGAGAGTGTGGGGAGTGAGAAGGTACATATAGCTTGCAGTGCGCGAGAGCGCGCTTCCGAAAAAAATTGGCCTGGAGGGGCAACTAGGGCTGTGAACCAGTTAAAGTGTTAACGGTAGCCGAACCGATTCTTTTGTTCAACTTGTAACTTCTACGCGTACCGAGCGCGTGCGCCCGCAAGGAGAAGACCGAGTGCAATTTTAGTTCGAGCTGTGGCAGGACTGTCGCGCTCCCGTCCGCAGGCCGTCCGCGCGGGGGGGGGGGCGTTCCTTGGCGTGTCCGAACACGGTCGCGCGCGAGGGTCGGCGAGCCGCGCGGGGAGGGGAGAGGGGGGGGGGGGGAGGGCGCCCGAGCAGTGCGTAACGAAAGGGCCCCGACAGAGCGAGGGAGAAGGGAGAAGGGAGAAGGGAGAGAGAGAGAGGGGGGGGAGGGGGAAGGGGGGGGGGGGAGGGAGGAGGTTCGGTCGGCGGCGCCGAGGGGGGGGGAGGGGGGGGGAGGGGGGGAGGAGGCCGAGCGCGCGAAGCCCCCAGAGGCCTGGGAGCAGGTGAGGGCGGGGGAGGGAGAGGGAGGAAGAAGAGAGAGGGGGGGAGGAAGAGGAAGAGAGGAGAGAGAGAGAGAGAGCACAGAGAGAGAGAGCAGGGAGAGAGAGAGCAGGGAGAGAGAGAAGCACGGAGAGAGAGAGCAGGGAGAGAGAGAGGGAGAGAGAGAGAGGGCTTTAGGGGGTTACAAGGCGCCGTGGTCGAGTCTGAGTTGCGGGAATGGGAGTGGGATGGCGGGGAAAGGGGGCAAGGCTGGTGAGAGGGAAGAGAGCCGACGGTGAAAGAAAGGAGAGGGGGGGGGGGGGGGGGGGAAGGCCTCTCTGACGGAAGGTCGGCGACCTCGCGCGGGTGCGAGCCGGGCGTCCCTCTCTCATAACAGTCTCGCACTCCCCATCCCCACCCCTTCCTTCTCTCGTATGTTTCCCGCCAGCCCGCACTCGCCTTCCATGGACGTGAGGTTGCAGGTGCAGGTGCACAGAGATGAGCTAACGGCCATTCCTGAGGCCACGCCCGACACCGCACCCTCGCATGTCGCACCATGGAGGCTGGGCAGAGGCGCAGCAGACCCTGCGCCAGCTGTGTTGCACTCTGCCCTCCTGGCCATCCCGCCCACCGAGCAGCCGCAGCAAAAGGCGATCAAGAAGCAGGCATGGACACCGGAGGAGGACGCCAAGCTGCTCGCCATGGTCCAGACCCACGGGCCCTCTGCCTGGTCCCAGATTGCCCTCCACCTGCCTGGACGCGTCGGCAAGCAGTGCCGTGAACGGTGGCACAACCACCTGTCGCCAGAGGTCAAGAAGGAGAACTTCACGGAGGAGGAGGTGCGCGATTCCCACGCACGAGCCTTCCGTCGTATTGACTCGGACCTCTCAAGCAGTCGGCCCCTGAAGGTGCGTTGGAGTCTATCGTAGGCATCAATTTCCTCCTCATTGCCCCACGCTCTCAGGACCGGCTTATCATGGAGGCGGTTGCCGAGCATGGGACGAAGTGGGCCCATATCGTCAAACTCATCCCAGGCCGCACTGATAATGCCATCAAGAACCGCTGGAACTCCGCCACGCGCAAGCTAGTGCGCATGCAAAAGCGCAGCGACAAGAACCAGCCTGGAGCTGCCGAACCTGCTGAGGATGTGAGCGGATCTTCCATCGACATGTCCACGATGGGAGCGGCTGAGCTCGCCAGGCACTTGCTCGCTACGGGGCTCAATCCGCGAGAGGCGCGAGTCAAGCGAAAGGCACCTGCGAACCTTGAGCGCGCGCCCAAGGCAAGCAAGGTCAGCAAGGAGCCTATGTTGACGCAGGCGGTGGGTGGGCTGGACCTTCTGAGCAGCCTCGCTGCGACGGACGACGAGCGGCTAACATCTCCGGCGGGATTCCGCGCGGCCATGTCGCTCGTGCAGAGCCTCTCTTCCGGGAAGATGCCAAAGAGGCCTCGGGCTGCTCGCTCACTACTGGTCGACGCAAAGAAGTACAAGGACCGCTCATCCTCAGCACGCCGCATGGAGGCCGCTGTTTGCTTGGGCAGTTTTGCCATCGGGTCCGAGGCTGCCGCCACACCAGCGGCCATGGGCGTCGCTGCACCCGCGTGTGCGATCGCTGGCTCCCTCGGCATGCTCTCCGCCGTCGCTGCCATGTGAATCGTGGCTCACCCCAAGAGGCCTAGCGGGCTTGGGGACGCGTTCAACCCGTTTTGTTGCAGTTCAGTGGGTTTTTAGCATCATCCTGTTGGACTTACCGCAATGCAGAACGTCTCGCTTGGAATGTGAGCTCAGGCTGCAAAGTACCAGTCTGTGGCTTTCAAGCTAGTGTCCACTAATTTGCGCTCTTAGGCTAGCCGTGCTAGCCGTCGAAAGTTAAGACCGTGGGGCGCATCTTGTCGTACATATTGCACCCTGCGTTTTTGTCATCGTTCACACATCTTGTTACTTCTTATGCCGTGGTCTCGTCATCTGTGCATATCTGTGTCTTTGGTGCACTGCCACAATAGCTATGGGAGGTTTACCTATTCGGGCCGTCTTGTAACTCGTGATGCGTGATGTGTCGGCCTACTACTCTATATCTATGCATCTTTAAGGTTGCTACCTCTGAAGCTGCGCATGAGGGCGAAGAATAGAAGCTTCAACGAGTGCCCGACTTGCCAACGTTTCCGTCTTGCGTACCGCGAGGCGCTCCGAGCTAGAGACAGGACGACTATGCTTGATGTGTACAAGCAGATGAAGGAGCACGCACAATGGTTTTTAGGTTTAGGTCAGCGTGTGGAGCTCGACATTCTACGCAAGAGTGGTGCACGGCAAGACATCCTCTTTGAGCAGAGTGATGCGTGTGGGGAAGATTGCTTGAATCTTCCTTCGGACCGCAAGCGCTATCAATCCTTGGAAAAGTTGAGTCACTTCCTCCCTGTTGTTGTGGACACTTATTGTGGACATATGCAGGCCACTGGTTGTGCCGACAAAAAAAAAACTTTTTAATATCCTCGCCTCGCCCGTGGCAATGGAAGACACTCACGAAGCCACGCTCTTTCTCCTCCCACTCCCTCACTCCCTGCCTTGCGGCAACTCCCCTCGTGCTCTACTTAGGGGCCCGGGTCGTTTGGGGGGTCCGAGTCAAGCGGGGTGCACCTGTCCCCAACGGTATGTTCTCGCCTCCCTCCTGTTCCGTTGAGTGACCTGTTGATACTGTGAGTGCTTCGGGGTGTAGTCGTACTAATGTGTGCGTCCGTATATCCGGTATGTCCGTAATTATGGTCGATGTCATACGGTCGGAGCGGGTTGTCGTGTCTATTCATGCGAGCCTCTCAGCTAGGCCGAGGGCTTCTGCTACGAGGCCAAATTCTTTACTTGGTTGTAGCCTACCTTGTTCATCCTCAGTAAATATAGGGCTGCTGAGTTCTGTCGCTTTTTTGATCTTAGGTTTTCTCCCCTGAGCGGCCTTATACGTGCGCATAGAATTGTAAGGATCCGGCGAGTTAGTGCCTCGGACCAGGGTGGCGAATCTTATCAGCGTGGACTCCAGGACTGGTATATAGTGGTATTTGTGCGCCTCGAACTCTACTCTGTAGAAGTCTTTTATTATATGTTTCCATGCTATTATGTAGAGCGCTTTTAGGCTATCGGGAGTGTTCGTACCGGGGTATGCGAAGAGTCTATCTTTCACTTTCTGTGCACTCGATCTCTTAGCAGTAGGCGTGTGTTTTGTAAGGGCGTCTATTGTTTCGAATATCGTTTTCGTCGCGGGGCACCATGCTAGATGGCACGAGTCTTCTCGGTGGCCGTGGCACAGTCTACATTTGTCTGTCGGGCTGTCTGGGAATCTGTTTCTAGTGCCGATCCTCCTGTGCGTGATATGTTTGAAGTGTAAGTGTTTATCCGTGTGTTTTAGCAACGGCATTGTGTATAGTCTAGCTATGTGTTTCCATTCCTCTTTCGTGATGCTAAGTCTATTCTCCCACGCGGACCTCGCCGCTTGTGGGGCGTTTTTCCGATTCGTTTTGATCACTTCTTTGGTGATGTCGGAGACGGAGATCGCGTCCAGCGCGATCCTTCCTTTTCGTATGGCGTATTCATCCGCTAGAGGGTATTCCATGAATCTCGGGCCTTTATATCCGCCCTCCCATTTTGCCGGTTGGTGGTAGTATTGGATTTCTTCGGCTTCCGCCACATTCCCGGTGCCGGCTATCTCTCCTAAATAATCGGTGTCAGCGTGTAGCCAGATGTTGTTGAATCTGCTTATGAATCTTTCGTCTTCCGTGACTCTAACTTCTCTGCGAGATAGCGCATCCCCTGGCTCCTGTGGCTGGGTGCCGCAAGCGTGCGGCTCCTCTCCTTTAGTGTCTTGGGGGGGGCGCTCTTTCGCTCGCTCTAACAGTCTTGTTGCATAATCTACGACTATGTCCCATGAGTCAAGAAATTCCTTTTTATGTATCACGCGGCCTTCGTGCATGAAGGTTTCGGGCAGGTGCTCTACATATGCCGAGCACTCTTCCTTGCTGTACGGCGTCGTAAGGGCGCCGTCCTTGAAGACGTTGTGAACTACGTTGGTATGTAATGATTCCCATAGGCGCGCCCACGGGGCTCGTATCGCAGGGGGGGGATGTGTATGTTGTGCCATATTGGCTGTGAGAGCGCGCCTTCCCGCGTAAGGAAGGAGGGTTTTATGTCGAGGTCTCTAAAATTCGCGAGGGCCTCTTTCCAGAAGGTTGGAAGTGCCGGGTTTCCTCTAATGCTGCCCGTCAACGCTGTCATAGGGATCGCAGAGAGGACAGCGCCTCTTCCCAGACCGGTCCTGCAGAACCAGGCATCGAGGCCATGTTTCCGTAGTGCTTTCCGCGCATTCAAGTAGTTCAGGATCCATTTGGCTTGTAGTGCTTTTACGTGGGCCGACCAATCTAGGAGTCCCAGCCCCAGTGTTCTGGTCGCGCTTTTCTCGTGTGTTGTGACGTAGCATGGGTATTTCATCCATTTGCTCTGTTTGTTAGTGTACGGGCTAGTCCAGAGGACGGCGTCTACTGCTCTTTGTACCCGTGAGTGGAACCACTTGGGGGCGGCCAATGTTTGCAGCCAGTATCTGGGCATTCCATATATCATGAAGTTTGCCACGGACGTTCGCCCGAAGATCGTCATATAGTTAGTAACCGGTGCTAGTTTGGCGACTCTGTCTTCGATTTTGTCCGCCAGACTTGACCAAAAGGGCTTGAGGGCCTCCGGTGCGCCCAAGGGGACGCCCAACACGGTTAGGTATTCTGCGTTGTTTATCCAGTTATACTTGCGCATGTTCCATGGCGGTTTTCGCAATCTTTGGGACCCCATCCTCAGGCCTTGAAATTTGTTTGTGTTTGTCTTGCCTCCCGTTGCTTTTTCGTGTAGCTCCACCCATTCCAGGGATCTCTGAAGACTCTTATAATCTCTTGCTATCAGCGCCGTGTCATCGGCAAATTGGCTTATCTTTAGGCTATAGCCGTTCAGGTTCACCCCAGCTATGTCTTCGTCCCCGTTGATGGCCCGGGTGAGTGCCTCCGTTGTCAGGAGAAATGTGAGAGGGGACAGCGGGCAGCCTTGCGGCATGCCGCTCCCTACTGTGAAGGGGTAGCTCCTCCCGCCGTTGGTTTTGATCGTGCGTATTGGCCGAGCGTCCTCACTCGTAAGCGCTTTCGCTAGCGTCTGAAAGTTAGGCCCGAAGTTAAGTAGCTTGAGTGCCAAATGATAGAATTCCCAGCTTACTCTATCGAAAGCCTTCTCCCAGTCTAGGGCTAGCAGCAATCCCGGGTCCCCGGTCTCGTCTAGATAAGCCCTTGTGAGTTGGAGGAGGTGCGTAGCTTCGCTAATGAGCCTCTTTGGCACGAATCCCAGTTGGTTTTCCGATATTATTTTTCCTATCACTTTACTAAGTCTGTTCGTCAGTATTTTGGCTAGTATTTTATAGTCGCTCTGTAGCAATGTGATAGGCCTATAGTTGCGCGGATCTCGCGCGTCGCCTTTCTTGTATAGCAGTATTATGTCGCCTTCCCTTAAAGTGAACGCCAGGGTTCCTGTGACTAGCGCTTGGTTGTATAGCTGTGTTAGCAGCGGTGCTGCTAACTTCTCATGCGCCTTATACACTTCTGCCGGCAACCCATCCGGGCCCGCGCTCTTTCCCGAGCCGATGCTCTTTATGGCCTGTCTGGTTTCTTCTACGTCGATGGCGCCCTCCAGCCTTCGGCGATCCAGGTCGCCTAGCGGGCGATCAGCCAGCGTCGCCTCCAGTTGGGGTATGCGCTGAGCGCTTTTGGGGGAATACAACCAAACATAGTATTTGCGAAATTCCCTTCTTATTTCTTTGTCCGCAGTAACTGTGTCGTTCTGAGAGTGCACGGGAGCGTCCCATGTTCCCGTGCGGTATAGCTCCTTAACGCTTGCTTTCCATTTACGTGATTTTAGCTGTGCAAAAAACTCTTTTGAGTGTAAGTCTTCTCGGCGGAGCTGTCGATAGAGCGGGAGGTTTTTGAGCGGAATTCTTCCCCTCTCCTCCGCTAGCTCCAATTGCGTTTTCGCGAGCTCCGCCGTGAGTCTCTCATCCGGTCCTCGTTTCGCAAGACGAATATTGAGTCTCACGGCTTTGAGCTCCAGCTCAGATTGTATGGTAGGTTTTCGTCTCGCCGCCGTCTCCTCCCTCAGGAATGTAGCTATGTTCTCTTTAGTATCGGCCCATACAGTCTCTATGTCTTTCCCCTCGCCAAGCTTTCGGCTGGCGGTTTGGAGCAATAGTTCTACCGTTTTCAGCGCTCCCTTCTCGTGTATTATGCCTAAGTCTATCGGCTTGTCGAAGTTCCTTCCCTTCCTGTAACTCGGCGTTTCAAAAAGGGCAAGGACGGGGAGGTGGTCGGACGCGGCTTTGCCGGAAAACAAGTCCGGGCACGGTCCATGCTGCTGCCATTGAAAGGCATCTGTGTCTTTGCTATGGTATATGCGATCAATTCTCGTGTGGATGGTGGCGGCCATTCTCGTGTAGCCAGCGTTTGGTCCCAAGCGCATCGTATGATGGGCGTCCTGGAGTCTATGCCTTCTAGCTAGTGCTTTCCATTTTTCGCCGTGTGTATTGGAGTAGGGCGTGTCGCCCACTCTTCGGGTGTCGTGTGCGTTGTTCTCTACGCAGTTCAAGTCGCCCCCAATTATAGTTGGAGTAGGGTCGAGAGTGGCTAGCTTTTGGCTAAGTTCGGCTATTTGCCTTCCGCGAGGCCCGGGTTGTGCGCTGAGATATATGGATATTATACGATATTGTATGTCGTCTATGTTTATTCTCACTGATATACATCTCCCTTTTAACATCACTTCTAGGGTCTCCTTCCTAGCGGCTATCCTTTCAGCTGTTTCTCTGATCGCCACCGCGACTCCGCTAGCAGGGTCCCCTAGCTCTCCTGGGGCGGCAAACCACAGCCATCCTAGCATGGCGGCTGTCCTATGGGCCCGGAGGTGCGAGCCGTCCTCGTAGGCGTGTAGCTCCTGTAGGAGTAGAACGTCCACTTTCGCTTTCCGCGCTTGTGATAGCACGGCGGCTAGCTTGCCGCCCTTGGTGCCGTTGATGTTGTACGTCGCAACGCGGATGGGTCCTTCACCTGGGTATCCAAGGGTGGAGTCAAACCTTAGTCTTGGGCGTAGGGGCATCGCTCTCACTATGGCGAGCACGGTGGCCGCGGCCGCGATTGCTTTCGCGTACTCTGGGTGGAGGAAGAGGCACGCCGGGCCGTTCAAACAGACGCCCGGAATCTTCTTATGCGGATGAAGGTGGCAGCGGATCGTGCACTTATTGTCGATCCACGCTCCTGGAACATCGTGTGAAAGATTGCATCGCACTCCGCGCTTGTTCCTGAGGCACAGCCCCTGAGTGAAGCGCGCACATTGCTTGGGGGGACCTTTCCCCAGGGCCTCGTGTGCCGATTTCGGGCGGGGGTTAAGACGTTGTGCTTCATTTCGTGCGCGGCGCTTTGCCGCTTCTTGCTCGCATTCGCAGATGCGGGCCGAGTTAGGGAGGCCTTTCGCCACCTCCGGTCTCCAGCCTTTGCAGCCCCGCAGGCTGCCGTGGATCATGAGCTTGTGGGTAGACTGGATGGTTGCCGGCATGCTGATCTCCTTGCACGCTCTAACGGCGTAGTTGACCGGGATAGTCTTCCCGCCAGTTTGAAGCAGCAGCTTTCGGGGGAAGCTTCCGTCGAGGAACGAGCCTTGGCCCGCCGAGACATAAAGATGCCAGCGGGTCGAGTAGGCCGCCTTAGATACGAACGTGCCGGCTCCGCCTTCGAGCTTCATGCGCTCGCGGTTGCCCTTTAAGAAGGTAAGTCCTACCTTTTCGATTGCGAGGATGATTGCGCTTAGATTGATTTGGGCCGCTTGCGCTAGGCCTTCGGCTTCGATGACCAAATGTGCCGCGACATCTTGAAGGGCGTTATACAGCGCCTTGCGCGACGAGGAGCCTTTTTTGTTGATCTTCTCATCGATGGATTCGACTTTAATGTTGACCGAAATGTCGGTTTGGTTGACGCGGAGTGTGGTGATGTCGCCATATCGCTCCTTGAATTGTTGCGCGCAGTCTTCGTTCACGGCGATGTGCCATGGTCCGCGGATGGAGCGGGCCCAAAAGTCCGGCTCAGGGTCGACACCTTCGAGCTCCAAGAGGAGCTCCACAATTGCAGCGTAGACGGTGGTCTCCAGGAAGGTGTAGTCGCCCTCCTGGTGGAAGGACAAGTCGAAAGTTGCGTCTGACTCCATGTGGACTTGCTCCTCATCTGAGGGCGGCTCCTGAGTGGCAAGGGCGGTCGAGGGCGGTGAGGCTATGTGTGGGTCCGTGTGGGCATTTGTTGGGGCGGTGTGGTGTGCGTCCCGAGACGCAACCAAGCAGTCTCTCGTCCGTGTGTTGTTGTGCTGTGTTGTTTGTGGGTCAGTGTCTTTGTGCGCTTTGTTGTTGTTGTTGGATTTGTGCCCATAAGGGCCACCCGGTCTCGGGCCGCGCTGCCAGGGCAGCGCGGCCTTCCCCAGGGCGGGAGAGGCCTCTGCCATAAGGCATGCCTGGTGGAGGAGTGGTTCGGCTTGTGTGGTACTGTCTCCTTGTCTCCCACAGCCTGTGGCCCACCATGGGGTGGCCCAGCATGGCTGTTGTGGCTGGTGTGGCCGGGGCCACGGGCCGTGCGGCGCGACTGGGGTCGCGCTCACCTGCTCGGCCTCTGCGGGCGGACGCGGTCGCTTCGCCAGCGACAGCTCCATGGGTACTGGGGGGGCGCCCGCGGCGGGGGGCCCGAAGGAGAGGTGGGGAGCGGCGGCGCGCTCCATGGCGACCAACTATAAAGTTAGTTGACTGGTTGTGCCGACAAACCAAAGGTCTCCAAGGTAGGACGAGACCTACCATTTGAGTATGTCGCATCCGCGATCGACCTTTTTGTTTTAGAAGTTGTTTGCGTTTCAATGTTCCCTCCTTGCAGGCTAGCCACGAGTCACCGTCGCAGGGTTCTACATTCGCCCATTCGCCCTTGTTGCCCTCGCCTCCTTTGTCGCCTCCTTTGTCGCCTGCTTGCCCCTCACCTGGCTTACCTCCTTGCGTGCTCCTCGCGTTTTAGGCTAAGTCGCGCGATCAGGTATCGCTGGTGCAAGGAACCGCCCCCATGTGTGACCCTGATTCCCCCTCAGGTGTTGGCCGTTGGATTATACCGTGGCGCTATTTTACTTCGGTCTTCATCAAATCACTTAAGGGTTTTCGAAAGATTCCCTCCTTATTCCCGTGCGTAACTGTCGCCCCGTCGGATCGTCCGTCGCCCCGTCGCTCTCTTGTCGGCATTCTCTTCCTTGTTCGATCTGCCAGCGGGTTCCTGTGCGTTCCGTGATAGGGATACGTTAGTGTGGAGGGTGTTGACGTGAGTGTAGTGTCATCTCGTCGGTCCATTGGCCCCTAGCCGTCTGTCGTCTGTCGTTCTTCGTTCGTCGCTCTCGTTCTCGTTCTCGTTCCCGTTCTCGTCCCTCGTTCTCAACACTACCTCAATACCAAACCTCTCCAATCCCCCAGCCCCAGCCTATCCATCCCGATCCGCCCAGCCATGTCCGCTCCGTCGTCGCGCTCGCCCTCGCCCAAGCCCGTCCTCCCGCCTTTCTCTGCTGAGGAGGTGGTCCAGCCCGTCATTGGCCACCCCCCAACTTCCGCCGCGCCTCTCGCCGCTTCCGGCATCAGTCGAATTGAGCGATCAAATGTCCATAGTTATGTGTATATCAGTATTTTAAAACTAAATAAGGGCTAGCCGTGCGTGGGCATAACAACTTTTTTCTCTGCTTTTCCCCGCGGTGCATGTTCCCCCGCGGGGACGCCGTGCGTGCGCATGCAAACGCTTTTCCTCTGCGTTTCCTCTAAGGCCGACAACTACATAAACATGCAGTTTAATGAATAGTTCTCATTGTGAGCACCTGTGATGACTTGCAATCACATTGTGCACGCCGTGCATTGGGCACGGCGCGATGTGCATCGGTCCCCCCCCGCGGAGACGCCGTGCGTGCGCATGCCGACTTTTCCCTCTGCGTACCACCTAAGGCCCACAACTACGTAAACTTGCATTATAAGAGATGTTTCTTTACGCAGCACGTGTGATGACTTGCAATCACATTGTGCACGCCGTGCATGGGCACGGCGCGATGTGCATCGGCCCCCCCGCGGGGGCGCCGTGCGTGCGTGCGTGCGCATAGCAACTTCCAGGAAGGTGCACGCTGAAACGAATCCCATGGTGCAAGTGCACCGAGCAGCTGGCAAACTCTGCTACATGGAGAACAAGACGGTCGTCCTCGCACGCGTCACGGACCTTGCCACCCAAGATCAGCCAAGCGACATCGTCGCCTGCCAGAAGAAGAACGACATCGACAATAGGATCGAGGAGGAGGGGTGTGAGAAAAAGACGAAAAAGATGAAAACTCAGCCTGCGTAGCTTTTTGGGGAGGGGGGGGGGGGGTTGCTATGCGCACGCGCCGCGTCCTTGTATGTCGTGATTAGCTTTGTACTCATCTTTGTAATAATAATACTCTGGAGAATGGTTGAAAAAGAAAACATGCACCTCTGGGTAAAAAAAAACAATCACCTGGCCCTCTTTTGACGGAACGCGACTTGGGGGGGGCTCGGAGCTGGGAGCGCGGGAGCGCCGGTATTTCCCGCGCCCGAACTTGTACGAGTAAAACTAGTTGAAATGTAGCCTCTAGTCTTGTCATATGACACTCCGTATCAGGTCTAGAGCAACTATAATCTATAATTATAATACTGAGATATCATATATATGATATCATATATGATATGACAGAACAACCAGGCCGAACGCACACTCACGGTAACACGTAGATAACTAACGTAAACGGTAAACGGGACACGCGTAGAGAGGGGGTGAGCAGAAGAGGAAAGAGAAAAGAAGAGAGGGGACCCGTCGCCTCGTCTCCTCACGTGAAGAGAAGCCCCATTGGCCATTGCCATTGGACTTAGGTCTTAGGTAAGTAAAAAGAGGCCAAAGGGCAAAGGGCAAAGGGGGAGGCAAGAGACAAGGGACCATCGGTGATTGAGGGGTGCATAGGTGTATGTATCTGTGGCAACATCACGCGCCAAGGTGTACGGGCAGATGCGCTGAGGGCTGTCGTGTTAGCACCGGGCTACTTGTAGTGAGAGTGGTGGTACTAATGCTCAGTTATATTACTATTATACCCGCGCGTACTATTTATATCCACGGCCTGTGGTGCTGGCGCTCGGTTTCCGTGTGTTTCGGCGCGATGGGCGCGCCGGAGCGAGCGTGGACGGGAGGGGGCGGGGGGGGGGGGGGGAGGGGGGTTCTCTCGCTCTCTTCTCATTGGGGCTTCTTTCTCACTTCTCACGGGGGAAGTTTGGATGGTTGAGGGCGGGGAAGGGGGGGGGGTCGTCGCCGACAGAGCGGGAAGTGGCCGAGACGTCCCCCGGCCGCGGCGAGGCACAGGAGAGGGAGAGAAGAAGCGGAGGAGAGAGAGAGCACAGAGAGGGAGCAGAGAGAGGGGGGGCGGAGAGAGAGAGAGAGAGGGAGAGGGAGAGGGAGCAGAGAGTGGGAGCAGAGAGAGGGGGAGAGAGAGAGGCATTAGAGAGAGGGAGCAGAGAGAGAGAAGGGGAGAGAGAGGGAAGAGAGAGGGAGAGAGAGGGTGGGGGGGGAGAGGGAGACCTTCCTCTCTTCACAAAGGGCTCCTCCACCCACACAGCGCACCACAGAGTGTGCTCGAGCCTCATTTCCTCGGTGTTCCTCTCATTTCCCTCTTGTAATCAGTACAATGCTCTCCCAAACCTCGCCCCTCCTCTTCCCGTCAGGTCTCATCACAATCCTCACAAACATCTCTCTCTCCTCATCCCCCCTCGGTCTCTCTCTCTCCCCCTCCGATCTCTCTCCCCCCGCCTCTCCTTCTCCCGCTCTCTCTCCCCTCCCCACCACACCCTCTCCTCCCCTCTCTTCCTTCTCCCACTGCCCTCTCTCTCCCTCTCCCCCTCCTTACTCTCTCTCTTTCCCTCCCTCGATACCTCTCTCCGCCCCCCCTCCCTCTCCCTCTCTCTCATGTCTCGCCCCCTCCCCCCCCCTCTGTCCCTCTCTCTCTCCATTCTTTTTATCCTCTCTCTCTCCATCTCTCTCCCTCTCTCTCCCTCTCTCTCCCCCCTCCTCTCTTTCCCTCCCATCCCTCTCCCTCCCTCCCTCCCTATCTCACCCTCTCTCTCTCCCTCCCTCCCTCTCTCTCCCTCCGTCTCCCCTCTCTTCGTTCTTCTCTCTTGCAGGGCGTCATGGCCGGATCGGCCTCCTCGAACTCAGAGAGCTCATGGTGGGATGGGCTAGTAGCGGCGGGGGTGCACAGGAAGGAGGAGAGGGCGAAGGGCGCCTTCAAGGAGAACCAACGCCCGCAGCACAGCCATCCGCCCTCCCCACAGCCCACGCCCTCTCTCTTTGAAGCGTTTTGCGATGCTCCGCTCCTCTTCCACTCCGAGGGGCTCCATGCGCCGTGGCTGGAGCGGCAGGTGCCCTATGAAATGCTTGTCGCGATGCTCAACGACCTTGCACTCAATACCGGTCTCCAGGCCGCGCTCATTGACCGCAAGGTCCGCGACACGCTTGCTGCGATGCACGAGCAGGGCGTCGCAGGCACAAATGTGAGCCACCTCCGCTGCGGTCTCTCGCGATCGACATTCCGCCTCGTTCGGCGGAAGCCTCTGATCGCATGGCTCCGCTGGTATGTTGTCTGTCTCAGTATGGAGAATGGGGTACTACCGTCTGCGCTCGATGAGGCATATGACCTCCATCGGTCGGATCCTGTGGTGAGGGCCGCCGTCCAAGGCATGCGCACCATGATCGGGTCAGGCGTCTCACTCACGGCGAGCTGCGAGCAAATCAAGGCTGCGTACGAGGAAGCAGATACTTCGCCCATGCCCAATGTGAGCTTGGATGAGACGCTCTCTCCTTGCCCGCCGGCAATGCTGATGGGACCATGCACAGCCTTCACCGCACTCGCCGTTTGAGGAGCCACGGCCGCGATAGTTGAGGGAATGGAGATGTATGCCCAACTATTCCGACCCGATAACTGAATTGCTTCCAGTTGGCATCACCGAGCGGCGTGGGAAGCAGGCGATTTTTGCTTCACTCTGGCAACCTTTCGCCGGCGAGCTTGTCCATCGCTGACAATCGTGTGGAGCAGGCGGATGCCAATTTTGCTAGAGATGAGTGTTACTAGCTCGTGCTACCTCTCCGGGCCAGGCCTTCTGAAACGACCGAGGAGCTCCAACTTTCTTTTTTTGCACTAGGTGCATGCGTGAGAAGCTGATCTCATGCAGCTTAATCTTCCAAGAACATTCATGCTTTCGCAGTTTGGGCACGTCATGCGCACCCAACATTAGAGAACGTTTCATTCTTTTGGGCCGACACTTTGACGTGCCATGTATTGACCGCTATCCGCGCAACTTAGCGCCCAAGAGCGCATCTGTGGCTGACTTGACGCCGCATTTCAATCGACTACAGGCACCTGATGCTTGACTCACATCGGTGTCGTTCATCGGGGCTACAGCTGTCGACCGCTTCTCTTCAGTGGTATGCGGCGGAACGTCACGACAAACTGCGTGCGTGCGCGGACGTTGCACAACTATGCTACCGTCACGCCAGCACGACGCAACCCAGTGCCCTTTGTGGCCCAGCTTAGAGAAGTCATTATTTATCAGCTCTTCCCGTAGAGCATCGAGAAAATCAATATCGATTGCAACTGTGCTCTCGACGATGAGCCTCCTTGAACCGCTAAGCTCTTTCGTCACTTGCAGGTTGGCGAGCGCGCTCTAATGCCCGATCAGCGTGACAGCACACGCGCTGCCACCCATACAAGTGTGTCGCGTTGCGTCGTATGAGCACACCTTGCCTTCAAACTCCTGTAGAATCCAGCTCACTCGCTAGTCGCTTTTGCTTTGGCAGAGCCAAGAGCACGCTCTCTACCGTAGTAGTCTACGTACCGGGGTGCATGTTTTCATTTTCATTTATGGAATCATGAAAAGGAAAGGAATGCCATCTAGCCATCTAGCTTCTCATGCTTGCATGGCAACTAAGTTTTAAAAAAACTTCTTAATATTCTCTCCGCGCGCGCGACTCTGCTACCTTCTATTGACGGCCGCGCCCGCACCCCTTATCTCTCCCTCTCACTCGCCTTGCGGCTCGTCCCCTCGTGCTCTACTTAGGGGCTCAGTGTTCGGGGTTTCCAGTGGCAGGCGGCTTGCACCGATCCCCGATGGCCGATGGTCGACTCCTCGGCCTTCCCTCGCGCCATCGGGCGGCCGGCTTCTTTTGGGGTTCCTGCGGCTGTTGTCGCGTTGAGTGCCTGGTTTGGGGCTGTGTTGTGCACTAGGCCTTTGGTGATGGGTCGTGGGAGGTGTGAGGTGTGTCGTTCGGTGGGGTTTTATTTAAGCTAGCTTTTCAGCTATGTCGAGTGCTTGTGCCACCAGGGTTAGGTCCATGTTCATCTCGAGGGCACCTTTGTCGTTTGTTTTGAAGATCGGGGCGCTAAGCTCTCTTGCGTCCTTGATCTTTGGTTTTCTGCCTCGTGAGGCTTGGCTCGTGCGCGCCGGCGAAGTTTTGTTAGAGGATTCTAGGCCGCGTACGAGGACTGTGAATCTGGTCAAGGTGCGTTCGATGACGGGTATGTGGTGAAAGGAGTAGTTATCGTACTCGACTTTGTAAAAGTCGCTTAATATATATCTCCATGCTATCAGATAAAGGGATTTGAGGCTATCAGGTGTCGTCGTGTTTGGAGGCGAGAAGCGCTCAATCACCATCACCCACATCAAAGAAAAGCGTTCAATCACCATCAGCCTACACGTGGAACGCGTTCAATCGCCATCACCCCCACATCAAAGAAAAGCGTTCAATTACCATCAGCCTACACGTGGGAACGCGTTCAATCACCATCACCCCCCACCGCATGGAAAAGCGTTCAATCACCATCAGCCTACACATGGTCTCGTCTGCCTTGTGGCACCGAGGAGCAAGGGCGCGCTCAGTGCCCGCATAGCGCCATCGTACATAACGTTAGCTTGTACGCATAGCCTAGGTATTTCGTGACAGGATTAATATAATATAATCTTCCTAGTACCACGAGCGCTTCCTATGGGCGAAAGGGACCCCCAATCTGTCGTGAATGGGCTGCTAGGAAAAAGGAAGCGTTCCGTGAAATCACTAGCGTCTATGAGCATAGCACAGATGTCTGACAAGGAATGGTTGGACTTGAGTGGTGTGCAAAGTGACATAATGGATATATGTATTTGTGAAGAGCTCCAACGTGACTCCAATTTCACCACAGAGCTCCAAAGATACAAACATTGGGATTGTAGTGCCGTGAGAGAAAGCATCGAGTCTGTGAAGAAAGAAGTGTTCGAAGCTGTCGCAGACATGGTAATGCGTACCGCAAGAGGTATACTTGCACAAGGAAATCATGTCCCACTCCAGCTGGCGTTCTCCTCAACTGTACATTCACCTACATCGAGCTTTTGGTTGGAACATGTGAGGACCAATGTGGAAAACATTCAGAAAGATTTTCAGAACGCCGTCTGGGGTACCCTTCGGTGGATGTTCGGTCCAAGCATCGAATGGGAAGTCCCCAGAATAGATACCATCAAAGCTTCAATTTCATGGTTGGTGTCGCTGCAAGATCGATAAAGGGCACACAAGAACGTGGGACTACATGCTCAACTCGCGCGCGCATTTGTCCATGGTCGAACGTCGTCAGCGACGAGGCAGAGGGATGTGAGCGGATCCCAAACAAACGTTGCTGAGCATTAGTAGAGAGTGTGCGGAACGGGGCGCCTCTGCCATAAGGCATGCCCAATGGAGGGGTGGCTCTGTGGGCCTGTTCATGTTCTGCTGGTTTCTGCAGCCAGCTGTCCCCCATGGGGGGGGCCAGCATGGCTGCCATGGGTGGTGTGGCCGGGGCCACGGGCCGTGTGGCGCGACCGGGGTCGCACGCACCTGCTCGGCCTCTGATGGCGGGCGCGGCCGCTTCGCCAGCGACTGCTCCATGGGGGCTGGGGGGCCGCCCTCGGCGGGGGACCCGAAGGAGAGGAGGGGAGCAGCGGCGCGCTCCATGGCAACCAACTATAAAGTTAGTTGTGGCAACTAAGTTTAAAACTTGGTTCACATGGGGAGGCGCCTCGTGCCCTCCCCCGTAGCCTCCAACTCCCCTCGGGGGGGGCTGTCAGTCACCCGCACATTCTGCCTCCTAGCATGAGGTCGCGTTCGTCGAAAGATTTTCTGCTTTTGCTTATAATAAGAACTTCTTACTCAGTTTACGTTAGTTATCAACTTTAATTTTGACTATGACCACCAGCTATTTGCCTCAAATATAATAGTAGTAGTAATTCTAACCATAACAAGCAGCCACAATAACCCAAACTGGGCGCGCCGCGCGCCGCGCTTCTTCGCACGCGATGGGCTCCAATCATACTGACTTCCCCCTTCCATCTTCCATCATCTGGAGCCACAGACTCTTACTTAGAGCCGCCAAGAAGGCACCCAAGGCCAACGAGGCGAGCGAGGAGGGAGGAAGGCGAGAAGCACGAGGGGCCAGAGGGAGAGGGGCAAAGCCCCAGCCTCCACCGCCCCCTCAGCTGCAGCTGCCTCAGCTAGTCCTTTGGGGGGATATCGACCTGGCATCATCGCGGTGGCACTAGGGCGGCCGAGAGCCGAGAGGCAACTATCAGTAAAACTGATAGGGTCAGAACTATCAATAAAACTGATAGGGGTCATGGGGGCCTCGCTCCCCCCTTCCTCCAATGCAGACACCCCCTGGGTGGGCCGGCATACTCAATCTCAGCCCCCGCCAGCCGCTGAGCTGACATCACTCCTTGCCAGATCCTCGCCAAGCGCGCGCTGCGCGCCGCATGCATCCGCCTGAATTGGCCCCACATCGTACTGACCCCCCACTCACCACTGAGCCGCCTCTGCCATAAGGCATGCCCATTGGAGGTGCGGCTCTGCAGGCCTGTTCATGTTCTGCTGGAGTCTGCAGACTGCTGCCCCCCATGGGGGGGGCCAGCATGTCTGCTGTGCTTGGTGTGGCCGGAGCCACGGGCCGTGTGGCGCGACGGGGGTCGTGCGCACCTGCTCGGCCTCTGATGGCGGGCGCGGCCGCTTCAACAGCGACTGCTCCATGGGGGCTGGGGGGCCGCCCTCGGCGGGGGACCCGAAGGAGAGGAGGGGAGCGGCGGCGCGCTCCATGGCAAGTGACTATAAAGTTAGTTGCTTAGTTGCATCAGCACTAATACTCAGTCTTGAATTAACAATTAACAACCAACAAGCTAGTGCTGGTGGCAACAGCGTAGTAGCGATACTAACTCTCGGTTGTTGTTGTTATCGACATCAATGGCCAGAGACTAACTAGTCTCCAATAGAGAAGTGCACGCCCTCGCCGCCGACTAAGAGCGTAAGCCCACAATGGAAACCCCATGCGCGGCGGTCGGCGAAGGAAGAGATCTGAGCAGCCCCTAATGATAGTGGGGGCACTGGGGGTGCCCTCGAGCGGGACCATGGACCCGCAACAAGGACACGCGACGACACCCCCCGACATCCAATCAGACCCCGGCACTCGTGAGACTACACATGCTCATGAAGGCTCCCGCTGAGGTCGATGCTGCAACTGGGTCGGCGAGAGGTGGGGGGAAGTGCCTCGCTCGTCGATTCGTACGTTTTGCGCACGTGCCCAGGGAACCGTAATCTTGAGCCGGAACGCGCAGCTCTCCGCCCCGACCGAACTAGAGCAGGGGAGGACTCATCGGCGCTTGACGAACACGAAGTATGGCTATCACGCGAGGGGGTCACATGACTAATCCGGCTCGAGACTGGCAATGCACCGTTCCCGGCTGGTTGGTATGAGGGATGCATCATGCTCGGCATGCGTAGCCCGTTGCCGAAGTGGAAGCTGGGAGGTTCCGAGTCTTCCACCGAGGACGCAGTCGACGCCCTGATGACGGTGCTACGGCGCGGCACAGTCTTGGCCCTTTTGCCAATGGCTGGGTGGCGCCGGGACCTATGCACGATGAAGAAGATGACTATCGCCAGCCCCACAAGAAGGGATGCGCCTATCGCCACGACTACGGCGATTCCGGTCAGCGTCCCAAACCATGTGCTGTCCCCATTTTGGAGCACATCCTCTCGGGCCCAGCCATGCAGGTCGTCCGGCGGTAATGGTGGCCACAAGGGTGTCGAGGAGGGCATCAACTGTGGTGACGACGGTGAGGACACCATCGGCAGTCGAGGGGCTAATGGCTGAGGCGGCAATGGCGAGGATTGGAAGATAGGCGGCATGTGCGACGCGATCGGCAGCGTCGGTTGTGCTGGCGAGGCGAGGTTTGCAGGCGCTCCGGGTGGCAAATCAGGCCATGTGTGCAGCGGCGATAGCGATGTGGGGAGTGAGTTTGGCGGCCGTTGTGAGGGAGGGGGCAAGCGAGGAGGCGGCACCCCCGGAGGAGGATGCGGCGGGAAGGGCGGTAAGGATGGTGGCGCCGGGGAGGGCGACGGCGAGCCTGGAGGCGGTGGATGCGGCGTCGAGGGGGGCAGCGGCGTCCAGCGAATCCTCACTTCAAGTAGCCCATCAATCACGCGAATGACATCGAGCCACACATACGTCGGGCTGCCCTGGACACCAACATCCAGCGGCAGCGACTCGCCTGGAAACACGGCTGGCTTGCTCTCTGTGCCTGTGATGAGAGTGTCCACCATGACAGTCTTCCCGACAATACCCCCGAAACCTTGTGAAGGGTGGTACGATGCGGAGCACAGAACAGCCGCCGCGCCGTCGGTCGCGAGGGTTCGATGTTCAATCCAAAAGTATCGAGATGGGATGCTCGTAGTGATCCTAATGCCCAACAAGCTGTTCCCTAGTCGTGATCCGGTGTCCAATGGGGACAAGAGGTAGGGGCCACAAGGGCTGCACGAACTGTTCGACTCAATCTGCACGGTGGCGTCTTCCGAGATCCATTCCAGAACAAGCTTCGCTGGCATCATGTAGTGTCCGCGGGGGAAGTCTCCGGTGCCCATTGGAGTGAGAGGCGAGCCATACTCAACGTGCCCGCCGACGGGCGATGGCATCTTCTGGTCAACGTAGGCAGTCTCCCATATCGCGCGGCCACGTTCACCGCCTTGCAGGCGCGACGCGTGATTCATGCCAAGGTTGTGGCCAAGTTCGTGGATGAAGGATGGGTCGAGGTCGTTGGCCATGAGATTTACTGCAAAGCCTGGTTGGCCGATGAACCCCAGCCCAGCCCAATTCCTCTCCGCACAGAATGGGAACACCAGTGCTCCAAAGTCGAAGTCGGCTCGCTTGATATTGAGCTGCGCGGCAAGTTGCAGGTATGCTCGCGTATCAAGAGCGTCTGCGTTCGGATTCCAAGGATTCCAGCCGACCGGCGGCGAGGCGCCGCACGCCGTTGACTCATAGCCAGCCAGCCGGAGTGGTTGGGTGATGGTGGCTCCCAGCTGGAATTTGCCCCATGAGGCCGCATTGAAGAAGTCGTTGACGTTGTCAACGACGGCATGAAGGTACGCCCTAATGTCCCCGGAGAACTCCTTTTGCACAGCATTTTGGTTGAATGCAGCGGAGCACTCCACCTGCGTCAAGTCGTCGGGACAGATGGGCACTACAAGGAAAGTCTTGTTGCCCAACGAGTACTGTGCGGACGCGCGCGGGGTGCCCTTCGGGCCGACTGCGCGTTCAGTCGGCACGTCTCGCCCTGGTGCCCGTGTGCCCGGGTTGATCTCTCCGTGCGAGACGATGAAGAAGTAGCCGTCGAGGCTGAAGCCCCTCACGGCCACCCACGGCGTGGTGAGGAGCGCCCATGCGTGTGGCGCCAAGCAGGGCTGAAAGTCTGTTCTTCCGGCCCGGTCGAGCAGGCTGATCTCGAGGCTGCCATTGGAAAGGCTCCGGATCTCAGCGTGTCCCTCGTATATCGCTGGCTCCTCGCAGCCCGCAGAGGAAGAGTGGAGGGCAGCCGCGAACGCCAGCTGGAGAGAGCCAGAGAACGCCTGCTCGCGAACTGACTGCTCGAGGCGCTCGCAGCCGGGGGGGGAGGCGAGACCGAGCGCGAGACCAACGAGATTCGCGAGAGGGTTACCCATTCAGCACATTCGACCGCCGCCGAGCGCTTGAGAGAGGGCAACGGGAGGGAGGGCAAAGGGGAGGGAGCTGGGCCAACGCGCGCGCCTCGAGGGAAAGAGAGGGGGTGAGGGGGGAGAAGGAGAGAGGGGACGACGGCGTGGGCACTGATAAGAGAGAAGAGTGCGGTGGGCAGATGAGAGATGTGTGGCTCGGCGAGTACAAAGTGCGGAGGAGAAGCAAAGCGGGATGAAGAGAGAGAGAAGAGAAGAAGAGCATCAGAGGATGAGACGCTGGCGAACCCAAGAGGGGAGGAGGAGAGGGGTTTTGTAGAAGAGGAGGAGGAGGGAGAGGCGGGAGAGAGAGGCGGACCCCCCCCCCCCCGCCCCCCCCGCCCCGCCCCCCGCGCCCCCCCCCCGCGCGCGCGCGCTCCGTCCTGTGGGGGTCGCACGGAGGACCCCGAGGAGACCACGTGACAGAAATAGACGGGAGTCCCCCCCGAGGGATCGGCGGCCGCTCTCCCCCACTCGAAGGAAACGGACAGAAGAGCCTGAGACCCCAGGCTCCTTTTTGTTTTGGGTTGAGGGGGTGGGGGGGGGGGGGAGGGGGAGAGGACCGTACTCCGGAGTGGCCCCCCTCCCCAGCTCCAGGGACAGGGGGAGCGAGGGCGAAGGTGTTTGAGCCACCCATAGGGCGGTCCATGAATAGACAGCAGTGTGATGTAGAACAGAGGTAACATCGAGTGCCTAGCGTTCGTGACGGCGACACGGTGACTCTAGGCAGGACGACGTTGCCACACTGACAGTAGAACTGAGTTGTCTACAACAACACATGACTTATGTTTAAACACTCCCCCACAGCGATATCTCGCTGAAGAAATAGGCATCCTCATTCACCTAGTCACGGCGATGAAGGAGGAACAATGTTTTGTCTGGACGTTCGGTGAAGATATCAGCTGTCGATGTGGAGATCCCATGAGGGACGGAGATGCGATGATGGAATTGTTCTCGAGCGCACACGATAGCGAGCGAAGATAATGACGAGTGCGAGCCACTCTCAAGGTACATCACGTCCGCCTCGCTCATTTCCGCAACCACGCCCGTGTTCGCACCAGATCACACCCGCACCTCGTGCGTACGCATATACGCGTAGGGTGTAGAGTGCCAAGGCTCAGGGTGATTGGATTCCTGCGATGACAGTGTAGTGCGGATGCCCGTGTGGAGGTGTGAGCGGCGCCTCAGATCCATCGCGGTGACTTCGCGAGCTGCGCTTGGGGCTGGTGGTCCCGTCATCGCTCAGTGCGCCGCCTTGGCCTGGAAGCTGTTCTTTTTCTACATCTCCATCACTTTGGTGCACGCTGCCGAAAGACGGGATCGAGATTGTCAAAGCCGGGTAGCCTTCCCCAAACAAGGTGTGGGCATCGTGACGAACGTAAGAGCTGGGATCGGGCATGCTAACAGCGACATGATCCGGACGTGTGCTTGCCGACGCTCGCCTACCACCTTCGGACGCTTGCGTACTCCCTTCGCCGTAGGAGTACACTGCTGGGACGTCGAAGTTGGGCTGGGGCAAAGGAGCGCCGTACGTAGAGGCGAAGGGTGCGTCAAGTGCGGCGGACTTGACGGATCGGTGTTGCAGCTCGTGGTGAGCGTCCCTTAGCAGGCTGCCCATTGCTTCTCCATGCGAGATGGCTCGCCTATGCCGCCTGCGAGCGGAGCTACTAGGACCGCGTTGCGACACCATGCCAGCGGAGCGTTGTCGTCTCACCAACTTGGCAGCTGGGCTCAACGTCCCCGAATCAACGCTGAGAGCTTCGCCCGACTCCTCAGCAAGAGACCCACCTATCCCGCTTCCCTCGCCGTGCTTGCTGACGCCCGGCATCACCAATGATGGGGAGGCCACACTCTTGCCTCCATCAGTGTCAGACACCTCATCGACCAATCGCATGAAGCCTCCGCGTCGCGAGCCTCCTCCGCCGGAGGACACCTTGCGCAAGAGATTTTTACCAAGACCCGGGAGCCAGAGCGATTCTGAGTTCGCCTGAGACCATAACCAAGGCGCAGCCGTCGCAGTAGGCACCACTCGGAATGAGCCCTCTTCCTGAGCGAGCGACTCCTCGGATGCGCTACTCGCTCGCACGTTGCCATCGCGCCTACCAACACCATCCGAATGCGACCAATATCGTTTCAGCAAGAGACCGTCGCTCCTGTGGCGATCGATACGCGCCTTGGCTCCACGGCGATCATAGCGCAATTTGCGCTCCTCAGGACCGCCGCGCACAGCAAGGGAGCCGCGAAGTACCCCAGCGTGGACCTGGCACAAAGGAGGGAGTTGTCATAGCTGACATTGGAAGCGTGGAGTGGAGTACACATCCGCCATGAAAACCCTTCCCGGCCCGCGTGGGACAAGTTTGCGCCGAAATGAGGTTCCAGTAGGTCCGTGCCATGTGAGGGTGTATGGACGAGACGGACGTCCGGATTCCAGGAACAGGGTAGGAAGCCTCAAAAGTGCGTAGGTTAGTGCGCAAGGAACGAATACCGTGGCGCAAGCAATACATGCTTTCGGGCAGTGGGCATGAAAGGGAACGTGTCACTCTTGCGCTGGCGACGTGACCTTGGAGCCGAACTTCGATGCTGCGCCATGCATTGTCTTGAGGTAGAACCATAGGGCAAAGCGACACACGAAGGAGAAGCCGGAACCCAGAGCCATGAGTGAGGCGATGAGCTCGACAAGCGTGCGCACGAGTGCTACGGTCAACTTGTATTCCTGTGCGAGGGGCTGCAAGCGTACGACCAACTCGACACCACCCTCAGCCAAGGCTTCAGGATCGAATGCCCCCGGATCGACCGTCGCGCCGAGCGCGGTTGCAAGGTACTGGAGCTGGAAACCTCGCGCCTGCGTGTTGTTGATGTTATTCTCATATACCGTGGGCACGAGCGCCAGGGTCACGACCGACGGCCGGTCGCCGCGCAGGATGTTCCCCTCTGACGGCAGGATGGAGGCGCGGAGCGACGACCGGCCAGGAATGGGCGAGCTCTTTGACCAAGCGGTCGATGCCTCCCAGTCAATCCGGTGGGCGTAGGCGAAGCGTCCGGCCAGCGAGACGTGTAGTTGAGCCTCGGCCGAGGCGACGTTGCACTCGACGCACTCGAATGCCATCGAGCACGAGGGCCCCGAGTTTGGAGGAGTGAACGCGCCGGCGCGAGCGGCCGTGGGGGACGGCATGTGCAGCGTGCACGAGGTATTAACACCGCCACCAAAGGGAATGTGCATGCCATTGGATTCGATGCCGATACCTTCGGCACATTGCCCTGCGATGCCAGCGGGAACGCCCGGAGCAGTGCACATCTCTGCTGCGTAGCCGGCCACGAGGGCGGATAGGCGGATGGTGATGGGCGTGGTGGCAAAATGTTCGGAGGGGGCAGGGATGAGCGAGGCGGAGGTGCGCTCGTTAAAGAAGATGAACTGGAGTACAAAGGCGAAGGCGAAGGCCGAGTAGAAGAAGGCGTAGGCGATGGTGAATAGGCCGCCCGCGCGCGAATTGCCAGGTCCTCCCGAGATGGGGGGCACGTCAGCAGTGCGCAGCAGCTTTTCCGTCATCTTTGGACGGAACACTGCGGAAATGCCAAGGAACACCAAGAAGAGGAAGAACATCACGCCGCCGAGAAACGTGATGATGAGCTGCGCCGTCGCGAGAGAGCGGTCGGTGGACGTGTAGCTGGACATAGCCTGCCAATAAGGATAGTGTGGGCGAGTGGGCTACAAATATCGGGCGGAAGCCAACAGCATGGAGTGCGTGATAGTAAATGTCGTCTCGCTCGTGATCGCCTATGGGAGGCTCGCTCCCATCACCTTGGGGTACATCTCGGACGCTATGCCAAAGAAAGAAGAGCCGGCATCAACCGAGCCGCGCAGGGAGCCGCCGGGAAGGAGAACCGGTGCCGGCATCGCCGACCCAGCTGGGCACAAGACTGGAGGGTGAGGGCCACCGCCCACGCCACCCACACCGCCCACGCCACCTATCGCAGCGTCGCATGGGGTGCACTGTGCGGAGCCGGGCTCGCGTGAGAACGTCCCAGCAGGGCAAAGGCGACATTCGCGCCACGAGGATGCGCCAGGGAAGGGGGAGTATGTGCCAGCTGGGCAAGGCGAGCACGCGCCAGCGCCCGAGGTGAGCGAGAGCCAGCCCGCCTCGCATGGCTCGCAAGTTGTCTCCGACTGGGGCTGCGAGAAGTTGTCGGATGACGACGCAATGGGCAGACCAATGGCGCGGGTACCGGGTAGGCACGGCACGCACCCGTGCCCGGCAGCAAAGGCGGCGCTCACCGTCCAATCATCAAGAGCCAGAAAGGACGCAGCATCTGATTGTGATGCCGACGGATCTGGAAGGAACGCTCCCTTGTCGAGCTGCGCTCCCGCGGTTGACTCGGCGCCAAAAAAACCGACCTCGTCAACAGTTAGGGGACGAGTGCCGTCCTCTTGCATGCGGCGTCGGCGATCATCCACACTGCTCGCATGACCCCGTGTCACAGTTCGCAGTGTGGTGGCGCGCTGCTGCGCGAAGCTCTGGTCCCGACGAGACGGTCCTGGTGAGGCGGCGCAATTGGGGGGCTTCACCTTTAGAAGAGCCTCTTCTGAGACCGAGACGCGTGGTCCTGTGCCGAGCGAGGTGTAGCCAGAGAGTCCTCCAAAGATGAGCACGTCGGTCGCGGGGGGCGGGAGAGGCACTGCGCTGTGGCGAGAACGGCCAACAAAGGGCCCGAGTCGCGAGGTATCGTGGGGTCTGAGGAGCGCCCAAGCCCGATCAGGGAGATGCAAGGCCCAAAGGTCATTGAGCGTGTGTCCCTACAAGGGTTTACATGCAAATGAAAAGGAGGCGAGAGCAAGGAATGGTTGTGAGCGTTGAGCCGTGGAGACGCCGCGCGTACGGCGATGACCGAAGCAATTTACACTAGGTCTTTGCCGTGTTGCCGTCCGAGATGGACAGTGGGCAAATGAGCGAGGACGGCTTGGTGTGAGTGAGGCCATTTGACATCGGGCACAGTTGAGGAGGTGACTTGCAAGAGACGGTGATGAGCGGGGAGGCCCACCTGCGCATCCACTCCTCCGTAGACGAGCATCACGTCCCCCACAACACTCGCCGTGTGAAAGGCTCTGCCTATGGGTGCGATGCGGCTTTGCACGCGCACCCACTGCCCACGGCCGTCGAGTCGAAGCTCCCACAGGTCCGCCGACACACCCAGAGAGCCGACAGGCCCTCCGGTGCTAGAGCGAGAAATCCCGCCGTACACAAACACTACCCCGTGCCACCCACAAGCCGAGTGACCGTATCGCTCCGCCGGTTGCTCCGATCTCTCCCGCGGATTGACGACTCGCATGGTGGCGTGCGGCTGCCAAGTAACTGTGCCATCCCCGTATGCCGCAGCGTCAGCCAATGGACCATCGCCACGAGCTCCACTCAGAGGCAAGCGCCACACATCGAGCAGTACCACCGCTCCTCGCAGACCTACTCCTCGGGCGATTGAGCCCGGCGCGTCGACGGCTGGTGCCTCACCGCCCTCTTCGTGGGGGCTGAGCTCACTAAGCCCGCCCAGAATAATGAGACTCTCGCCTTCTCCCGGCACGGTCACTGTGGCCGCAGCATGATACCTGCGTCGTGGTGGCGCAGCGCCTATAGGCAGCAGCTGGCGCCAACGGATCGCAGGCGCCACGCTATTGCCTGAGGCATTGGCGCTCAGGAGTAGCGTTGCTGCATGCTCAGCCGCAGCGTAACCGAGGACCCAAACATCATTGAGGACACTCGGAACACCCACCTTGCCCTCTGGGCCGTTGTCCTCGACGATGGTATCATTCGTCCGTCCGCCAAATAGGTAGATGTCGCCATTCGAGCTCCGCGTCATCGTATGCGCGGAACGTGCAGCCGGCCAGGTGGCTCCACCCCCTGTGGCGTCGGCGCCAGCCTGGTCCAACGTGGTGTCCGCGCCACCTTTGCGAACGCCGGGTGGTGGGCCAAGTCGCCGCCAAATCCTCTTGCCAATATCGAGAGCCCATAGTTCAGCAGTTGGCCGATGGAGGCTCGACTGCAGCGAGACGGAATCGAGACGTCGGCCTGAGATGCCGACGGCTTCGACCTCGGGGTCACTCTGTGACATGAACGTGGCCGTTCCGTGGACCACATCGTGCCGCAGATTCCCGCCAAAAACGAGCATTGTCCCTGATTCGCCTTTGAACCCGCCAAGGGGGCCGTCGGTTGTCGAAACCTTGCTCCGGCGCGCGCTTGCGTCGACAAGGACCGCCGCGTGAGCCTGTAGCGGAGGCGGGTGTGCGTCGGTCTCGACAGGGCAGTACGGACGAAGCATGGGGAGCTGTCTCTGCTTGGTGGCGAGTGTGAGCTCCGAGATGCCGTCCCAGCCTAGGAGCGAGACGTGGTAGTCGGTGACTGGAGGCTCACCCCGCTGGTGCCTACGCAACATGCAGCTCGAGACGATGAGCTCGTAAGGCTTGCCCGCAGTGTGCTGATGCTCGTCGATCTGCTCGAATGGACCATGAGGGATCGATGAGCCGAGAAGCTTGAGGCCGAAGATGCACGTGCCGTCCGCGGCAGCGCCCTCTGCACAGGAGTGGGCATTCTTCACGTGCACATCCACGATGAGCGGTGCATTGCCCGAGACGGCGGAGACGACACCGCGCCACTGCTCGCCTTGCGAGAGCGTCATGTTGAGCGTGTGGCCCAGCATGAGCGACCGTACAGACGGCGCGGAAGGCGAGGGAGGAGGGGGAGGAGGGGGAGGAGAGGGAGGAGAGAGTGTGCCGAGAGCCAGCACGAGTGGAAGGAAGGGCTCTGACATGCGGGAGAGGGGGGGGGGCGGAAGCAGGAAGCGGGGGGAGGGGCGGTGCGCGGGTGCAGGCAAGGCCTGTTGGCGCTCGCAGGCCGGCTCGCGTGAGAGAGGGAGGGAGGGAGGGAGAGTGGCCGACGGGGCTCTTCCTCCTCCCTCCTCTCTCCTTCTCCGTTGACCCCCGCGCGCCTCCTCTCCCTCGCGCTCGGCTCTGCTTCCTTCTCTCTGCTCGCGCGGGGTTTTCCCTCTCATTCCGACCCTCGCCGGTTCCTTCCACCGGCCCTCCCGGCCACTCGTTGTCTCCCCCAACCCCCCCCCCTCGGCGCGCCTAGCCGGGCGGGAGCCGCTTTCTTTTTTCTGATTTGTTTTGTTCTCTTTGTTTCTAGACAGTGAGCTTTAGTTTACGCAAGTGAACGCCAACGGAGCAGCGAGGCGCGAAGACCGGAGAAAAGAAAACGGTAGCCCCCCCGCGGAGGGGGGAGGCCGCCGCTCTCTTCTTTGCTCGTCGCCGCGCGCCGCTCGCCCCGCCCCAACACACACACACACACACACAAGCGCTCATCGCGATGTCGACCACGACCACCCCAGCCCAGCTCGCGGTCACCGACGCCACCGACGCCGACGACTCGCCCTTGCTCGTTTAGGCGATCGACACGGCGGCGCCGGCGGACAGCGAACCGGCGCAAGGCACAAGGCACAACGGAGTACGATTTTTTCGTTGCCGAGGGTAACACGCCCGCTAGGCGGGAGGCCGACGAACAACACCGCCCGGAAGCACCACCCCCCGAAATACACATAACGCAGGATGGAGACTACTACGCGAAAATCAAAGGCGCGTGGCATGAAGCGGAGCTCTCGTACTTGGGCACTCCAATAATTGGGGCGAGATTGCCCAACGCACCCGAGAACCTAGACACCTCCCCGCCGGCAAAATGGGGAGAGGGCTACAAATCCAACAAAAGACTCGAATACCCATGGTGCCCGTGCCGAAGAACAACTCCCCACTTGCCACTTGGCCGTGCAGCTCCTCGTGCGCGTGCACGCGCGGCACGTAGCATTCAGTGGGTGCGTGAGTGCGTGGGTGCGTGGGTGCACAGTAGTACACAGCACCGGCAGTGTGGTGTTAACCCGCTGCTGGTACCAACACTTGCAGATTGAGGTGTTAACGCATGTGCCAAACCTAGCCAATGGAGGTGTTAACGCAAAGTGGGTCAACACCGGGTAAACGTGAACCCATACGCCCTGGTCAGTTTTCGGAGTTTTCTTGTTGGTGAGTGAGTGATGGGGTGGTGTCTCGTGGGCCGTCGTCGCGATGTAGCGCGCCCTTTCCCCCCCTCTCTCAAGACTTCTCTTCACTCCATGCCCTAGCCCCGCTGAGACTTGCCCCACGATCAAGCTGCTTCTGCTTCGGCTTGATTCGACATGAGCGCCCGCCTCAATCTCCCAAAATAGACCGCTGCGCGCGCAGGGGAAGGGGAAGGGAAGAGGGAAGGGAGTGAGTCACTCACCGACGCCATTGCCCCTCGTGGGGCGGGAGGGGGTCGTTCGGAGGGGGGGAGGCGGCTGGCGGGGCAGGTAGCAGGTAGGGGGGGACCCTGCGGAATGCGGAATCCTTGGACACCCAGGGGAAGTGGAAAATAGTGGTTAAAATGAGTGAGTGACCGAGCTAAGCATAAGCATACACATACTAGAATCAAAATGTACCATGACTCACGACTCACGACTCACGACTCACGATGGCCGGGACGCTGGGACCTCTGGCCCCAGCCGATCGGCCAATCCACTATATGATATAGCTATATGGCCGCAGGCCGCGCGGGGGTCTCCGACCTCCGACCTCCACCTCCAACCAACCGTCCTGCTAGCAGAAAATTCCAAGCCCCGTCGAAAGACGGTGGGCCAATACATAGGAAGTTTGAAAGACGGGAATACGGCCTGTTTTTGCTCTCCGAAGTAAAACATAAAACGGTGTATCTGTCTTTCACAGCTAGGGTTCAGCAGGAGCCGTCTAGGAGTACCACTCACACTTCCCCAGCCCCCCCCCCCCCCCTTCCCACTGGCACGCCCAGTCACAGTCCCTGTTGTCTGTTGTCGTAGCTTGCCCCTCCCCCCTCTCCTCCCGCCATGCCGCTCCCCCCCCCCCCCCCCCCCGCCCCGCCCCGCCCCGCCCCGCCCCGCCCCGCCCCGCCCCGCGAGACTCGCTTCTTCCGCGTGGCCCCCTTCCCCCCACTCCCCCCCCCGATATTGTACACGTCAGCAGTATATGCAGCCCTCAGCTCGAGAGAGAAGAAGGGAGAAGGGGGGGGGGGGGGGGCGGGGGGGCGGGGGGGGGGCACGGGTGTAGAAGAAGAAGAGCTCTCGAACCTTCTCTTGTGGCTGGTGAGAGAGAGAGAGGGATTCAGAGAGGGATCGAGAGAGTGAGCGAGGGACAGGCAAGAAGAGAGAGAAGCGAGTGATGGGAGGGGAGAAGAGGAGAGGGGGTGAGGAGCAAGGAGAGAGGGGAAGTGGGCGAGAGGGGAGTGGAGGAGAGGCAAGAGGGAGAGAGAAGAGGAGGAGGGGACAGAAGAGGCGAGAAGCGGGGGAGCGACGCGAGACAAGAGAAGAGAGACGAGAGACGAGAGAGACGAGAGAGACGAGAGAGACGAGAGGGACGAGAGAGACGAGAGAGACGAGAGAGACGAGAGAGACGAGAGAGACGAGAGACGAGTTGAGAGAGGAGAGAGACATTAGAATGGAAGCGCGCGCGAGAGAGAGACAGGGAGAGAGAGAAGAGAGAGAAGAGAAGAGAGAGAGAGAGAGTGAGAGAGTGAGAGAGTGAGACAGAGAGAGAGGAGGGAAAGGGAAGGGAGAGCGGGCAGCCGCGCCGCCGAGCCACACCATGTCCTGCATCGGCATCGACATCGGCTATGCCAACGGAGGTGGGCGCGCGGAGGACGCATCGACACGTCCATGCTCGCTCCGCGCCAGCACACGCGCGCGCGCGCGCACACACACACACAGCCCTTCCCGTTTCCCCCTCCCCCGCTCCCCCCCTTTTCCCCCCACCGCCTGCCAGCGCTGCAGCCCCGGATCCCTCTGCTCTCTGCGCGGCCCTCCCTGCCGCTCCCGGCCTTGTGCACGCCCTGCTCCTCGCAGCGCTAGACTCACGCGAAACCTCTCCTGCTCCCATCGCTCAGTCGTCGCGATCGCACGTCGCGGTGGCATCGATATCCTGGACAATGAGGTGTCCAAACGCTCCACAGCGTGAGTGTAGTGCCCGCGCGGCACCCTCGCCTTGCTCCAACCTTTGCCGGTCGGCCGCCCTGAGTTGCACGGTGAGCTGACGCCACATTATTCCTGTCGACACAGCTGCATGGTTGGTTTCTCCGGCAACGAGCGCAAACTCGGCGAGGCTGCTCTCAGTGGGGTGAGTGCCTGCATTGAACTGGCGGCAGTGGGCTCGCTGTACCTGAGATGGGCCGATGTGGCGCATGTTCGCGCTTGGTGCGGGTCCTGCGTCGAGCGAGTTCGGGTTCTCACCACGGCGTGATCCAAGCCCACTGCACGGCGTGCACATCCTCCGCGAGCCTGTGTGCGGCCTGCATTCGTGCTTGCGGCCAATGCCAGTGGTGCAGAGCGGCAGCTTAGTTGTTCGCGTGCAGCGTTGACTGTGCTGACTGCTATCAACGCACTGTGTACAGATCACGTCCAACATGACCAATACTGTGACCGGGCTTAAGGCAATCGTTGGCAAGAAGTTCCACTCCGAGGAGATTCAGTCTGAGATTCCGAAGGTGGCTTACAAGATGATTGACGTGGCGGGCAATGTCGGCATCCCTGTGCGATACCGCGATGAGGAGGTTGTCCTCAGCCCGGAGCGCATCTACGCGATGTTCTTGAAGTCTCTGCAGGGCATTGCCGAGCGGGCACAGGGCGCACCTGTGCCCGACGTTGTGCTGTCTGTCCCTGCCTACTTCACCGATGTGGAGCGCCGTGCGGTGCTGGATGCGGCGAAGATCGTTGGCCTCAACGTGCTCAAGCTCCTCAACGATTGCACGGCTGCCGCCCTCGCATACGGCATCTACAAAACGGATCTGCCGCAGGACAAAACCACCAACGTGGCGTTCGTCGACTGTGGCGCGATGGACACGACCGTCTCCATCGTTGCTTTCGTCAAGGGCAAGCTTACCGTCCTCTCGGTGGCGACCGATCGCCACTTGGGCGGCGAGGACTTCACACGAGTGATCGCCGAACACTTTGCGGCTGAGTGGAAGGAGAAGCACGGCATCGACGCCCACACGAACAAGAAGGCGTGGTTCCGTCTGATGACCGCCGCGGAAAAGACCAAGAAGGTCCTCTCTTCCAACCCTCAGGCGCCTATTTCGATTGAATGCTTCATGAACGATATCGATGTGAAGGGCATGATGGAGCGTGACCACTTCCTTGATCTTTGTGCTCCCCTTATGGCGAAATTGCAGAGCGTCGTTGAGGAGGCTTTTGCAGGGTGTGGCATCACCAAGGACGATATCGCTTCGGTCGAAATCGTCGGCGGTTCCTCGCGCGTCCCGGCCGTGCAAAAGACCATCTCCGAGTTCTTCGGCAGGGAGTGCTCGAAGACGCTCAACTTCGACGAGTGCATCGCCAAGGGATGTGCGCTGCAGTGCGCCATGCTCTCGCCTGCCTTCAAGGTGCGCGACTTCCAGGTGAACGACATTACCATGTACCCGATCGCCCTTTCCTGGTCAGCATCCCCCGGCGGTGGCGCGGCAGAGGCCATGGAGGTCGAGGGCCAGGAGGCACCTGCGAAGGCAGGCGGGTCATCGACCGTTGTGTTCCAGAAGTTCAATGCTGTGCCCAACACCAAGATGCTCACCTTCCACCGCAAGGACACCTTCACGCTCTCGGCGTGCTATGACGAATCCGTTGCGCTTCCCGCCGGCTTCTCGCGCGCGCTCAACGAGTTCACTATCAGCGAAATCCCTCAGCTCACCGACGCTGAGGGCAAGCCAGAACCGGCGAAGATCAAAGTGAAGCTGAGGCTAGACATTCACGGGTGCCTCGCGCTCGAGTCCGCCGTGGCCATCGAGGAGGAGATCGTGATCGAGGAGGCAGCGCCAGAATCTGCAAAGGTCGAGCCGCCCCCTGTCGATGGCGAGGCCGCCCCAGCGCCGGCGGCCGAGGGCGAGGCGCCGGCGGCCGAGGGCGAGGCGGCGCAATCGGGCGAGGTGGAAGTGGCGCCGGCGGACGCGGTACCAGAAAAGAAGAAGTCGAAAAAGGTGAAGCGTGTGCCGGTCACGGTAAAAGACAAGGCTCTTGGCATGACGGACCGCGAGCTCATGGAGGCGACAGAAATGGAGGCGCAGATGGCGCTGCAGGATCGGATCATCATGGAGACTGCTGAGGCCATGAACAAGCTAGAGGCGACCATTTACTCGATGCGCGACAAGCTGAGCCAAGAGCTCTCTGCTTATGCGTCAGAGGACGAGAAGTCGCCCATTTTGGCAATGCTGACCCAGCTGGAGGAATGGCTCTATGAGGACGGTATGGACACCGACAAGGCCACTTACGAGGCCAAGTATAAGGAGCTCATGGACAAGTGCGACCCGATTGTGCTGCGTGAGCGTGAGGCCAGTCTTCGGCCCGACGCAATCGCTGAGCTCAAAAAAACGATGGAACGCTACGCCGAATTCGCTGGAAGCTCCGACGAGAGGTACGCTCACATCGAGGCCGAGGACAGGGCCAAGGTGACTTCCGAGTTGGAGAGGACCAAGACATGGCTCGACGACGTGGAAGCAAAAATTGCTGCCAGCCCTTCGACGGCTGACCCCGTGATTATGGCCTCAGAGATTACCCTAAAAGTGGGGAGCCTCACCACCGTATGCGACCCCATCATGCGCAAGCCCAAGCCGGCGCCCAAGGCCGAGCCGCCGCCGCCGGCGGCGGACACCGCACCGGCGGAGCCGGCAGCCGAGGGCGACCCTGCCGATGCCGCTCCGCCGCCGCCCGCGGGCGCTGATATGGACGTTGATTGAGCATGGTCACGATTGGCGGTTGGCGCTTTGCTAACGATGTAAGTTCGAACATGGGTACACTTGTGTGTCGCACCATCTAGCGGCGGTAGCGAGCAATGCGCCTGCACATTTCCCTGCCGGGTTTTGTCACTCGTTGCGTCCGAGTATGGGCGATGGCAATATCCTGTCAGAACCTCTTCTAAGCGTGACCACCGCCGGTCTTGGCGGCCTCCATTGATTGCGCGGATGCCGATCGGTGGCAAGCAAAACACGTGATGCCTTCGACCTTTTTTTAGCCGGCAATCGGCCTTGCACGCGCTGAGTCGCAGCGGTTCTGAGCTAGCGACAGCCATTCGACCTTGCTTCCTTGGCTCACAACAATCGCCTGCTCTCTTACTCGTTCTCACGTTCCCACGGCCTATGGTACACGGGGCCTGCCGTGTCTCTTAGTGCTCCGTGTGTCTTTTGCCATGCCTTTCTGCTTCCCGCCCTCTCCCGCGCTATCAACCCTCTGCCCAGAGCGTCATCGGTGCGCATCCGGTCCATAGGTTCTGCCTACCTTCTTAGCCGCCACCAATTGAAAAAATGTACTAGTGCATTGTATTCTCGGCTCGCGGGGCATTAAGCCCTGTCACTCGCCCTCTTTTTAATCACTATCTTCCACCTCCCCTAGGATTCCGTAGGCCCCCCCCCCCTACCTGCCCCGCCAACTGCCTCCCCACTCCGACGAACCCCCTCCCACCCCACGAAAGGCAATGGCGTCGGTGATCGGTGAGTGACCTCCCTCCCTTGCCCCGCGCGTGAAGGTGACGGTAGCTCCTGTCGACCGCGCAGGGGCGCGAGAGCCAGCGAGGGAGAGGCAGGAGGGGCCAGGGCCATGCCCCAGCCTCACCTGCCCCCTGAGCTGCGCTCCCAGGCCCCTGGAAACCTCCTGGGGACCTGAAGAGGGGCCGCAGGCGCGCGCCATGGGCATGGCCCAGAGCCGCAGGGAAGAGAGGAGGAAGAGGGAAGAGTTAGGGGCAGGGCGTATGTATGGATTCGCGTTGACACGCCCTCGAGGGCCCATTACAGTAGCTTGGGCAAGGTGTTAACCCATCTGGCCTCTCTCTTCCAAGTGTTGACGCAGGGCACAACAAGTGTTGACCCAGAAGCAGGTGAAGAAACGCGGGGAGATAGCAAATTAAACCTTTTTGCGAGACGCCTGGGAGGAAGAAAGGTGGGGAAACTTCCCTTCTCTTCGAGAGAAAGAGGGAGGTGTCGCATTCGCGATGTCTCAGAGGCAAAAAGAAATAACAGTAAAAGAAAAAACAGTAAACAATAAAAAGAACAGAGGAAGAAAGAAGAAGAAGAGTGAAAAAGAAGAGAAAAAAAAACCCAGAGTATATAGAGCGGTTCTCAGCCCTTCCCATCGGCCCTATGGCTACGTAAACTCTCGCGTGGCATAGTGGTTCAACCCACCGCCTCCACCAACCTTTTGCTCTGGGTCGCGAGTTCGAGTCCGGACGGAGCGCTCTGCAGTTCGAGCCCCGCTCCTTCTCCTCTCCGCTCTTCTTCTACAGTTAAATTCCACGCTCTTCTTCTACCGTTAAAAATTCCGCACTCCGTCTACCGTTAAAAATCCTGCCTTCCTACTGTTAGAAATCCTGCCTTCCTACCGTTAAAAATCCTGCCTCTTCCTACTGTTAAAAACTCCGTCTACCGTTAAATTCCTGCCTCCGTCGCCTTGCCAAGACATTTCCTCTGCCTTCCTGCCGGCTTCCTTGCCAGTTCCTTCCGCCCCGGATTCCCGCTTGTCTCTAAATCGGTTTCACCGCATTACGACCAAGCTTAGTGGGGAAACTCCTCGTCCAATTCCGTTACCCGAAAATCTCGTTCATCTCGTCGGGCCCCAGGGCCATCTCGTTCATCTCGTCGGGCCATCAAGGCCATCTCGTTCATCTCTTCGACCAAAAGGGCTTGAGCGTCTCGGGTGCTCCCAAGGGGACGCCCAAGATGGTCAGATACTCATCGTTTTCTATCCAGTTGTATTTTCTCATGTCCCACGGAGGCTTACGGAGTCTCTGGGAGCCCATTCTCAGTCCTTGGAATTTGTCAGCGTTAGTTTTGCCGCCCGTCGCTTTCTCGTGCAATTCCACCCATTGTAGTGATTTCTGTAGACTTTTGTAGTCGCGCGTTATCAGCGCCGTGTCGTCGGCAAATTGGCTTATCTTCAGGCTATAGCCATTGAGGTTCACGCCGTTGATGTCTTCGTCGCCGTTGATGGCTCTAGTAAGTGCCTCCGTGGTCAGTAGAAACGTGAGCGGTGACAGCGGGCATCCCTGCGGCATGCCGCTGCCCACGGTAAATGGGTAGCTTCTCCCACCGTTGGTCTTGATCGTGCGTATCGGCCGGGCTTCCTCGCTCGTGAGAGCCTTTGCCAGTGTTTGGAAGTTTGGGCCGAAATTGAGAAGTTTGAGAGCTAGATGATAGAACTCCCAGCTTACTCTGTCGAAGGCTTTTTCCCAGTCGAGGGCTAGTAGTAGTCCCGGATCTCCGGTCTCGTCGAGGTATGTTCTGGTGAGTTGGAGGAGGTGCGTGGCCTCGCTGATGAGTCTTCTGGGCACGAATCCTAGTTGATTTTCCGATATTATTTTTCCTATTACTTTGCTAAGTCTGTTGGTTAGGATTTTGGCTAGAATTTTGTAATCGCTTTGTAGTAGGGTGATAGGCCTATAGTTACGTGGGTCTCTCGCGTCTCCTTTCTTATAGAGTAGTATTATGTCGCCTTCTCTCATGGTAAACGCTAGGGTCCCCGTGACCAATGCTTGGTTGTATAGTCGGGTTAGCAGCGGAGCCGCTGTTTTTTCGTGTGCTTTATATACTTCCGCCGGCAGCCCATCCGGGCCCGCTTCCGTCGAGAAACGAGCCTTGGCCCGCTGAAACATAAAGATGCCAGCGGGTCGAATAGGCCGCCTTGGACACGAATGTGCCTGCTTCGCCTTCGAGCTTCATGCGTTCTCGGTTGCCCTTCAAGAAGGTGAGCCCTACTTTTTCGATTGCCAGGATGATCGCGCTCAAGTTAATTTGGGCTGCTTGTGCCAGGCCTTCGGCCTCGATGACCAAGTGCGCCGCAACGTCTTGGAGGGCGTTATATAGCGCCTTGCGTGACCTGGAGCCTTTCTTGTTGATCTTTTCGTCGATGGAGTCCACTTGGACGCGGACCGAGATGTCGGTTTGGTTGATGCGGAGTGTGGTGATGTCGCCATAGCGTTCTTTAAATTGTTGCGCGCAGTCTTCGTTTACAGCGATATGCCATGGGCCGCGAATGGAGCGGGCCCAAAAGTCCGGCTCCGGGTCGACTCCTTCGAGCTCCAATAGGAGCTCTACAATTGCGGCGTAGACCGTGGCGTCTAGGAAGGTGTAGTCGCCCTCTTGGTGGAAGGACAGTTCGAAGTTTGCGTCTGAGTCCATGGCGCCTTGCTCCTCATCTGAGGGCGGCTCCTGAGTGGCAAGGGCGGACGGGAGTGGTGGGGCGGTGAGTGGGTCAGTGTGGGTGGTGGGCATGTCGGTGTAGTGTGCGCCCCAAGGCGCATTCAAGCAGTCTCTCTTTTGTGAGGTCTTGTGCTGAGCAATTGGTGAGTCAATGTCAATGTGCGCTTTGTTGGTGGTGTTGGAGTTGTGCCCATAAGGGCCACCCGGTCTCGGGCCGCGCCGCCGAGGCAGCGCGGCCGTCTCCAGGGTGAGAGAGGCCTCTGCCATAAGGCATGCCTGATGGGTGTCTGTCTCTCCTGGGCTGGTGTTGGTGTGATGCTTGTTCCAGCCTGTGGCCCACCATGGGGTGGGCCAGCATGGCTGTCTTCCTTGTTGTGGCCGGGGCCACGGGCCGTGCGGCGCGACCTGAGTCACGCTCACCTGCTCGGCCTCTGCTGGCGGACGCGGTCGCTTCGCCAGCGACAGCTCCATGGGTACTGGGGGGGCTCCCGCGGCGGGGGACCCGAAGGAGAGGTGGGGAGCGGCGGCGCGCTCCATGGCGACCAACTATAAAGTTAGTTGCCCCCCCGATACAAAAAGACAAAGGAATGAAGGAGGTGGTGTAAGGGAGTGAGTAAACTGGGATATAGGCGATGTCGTGAGTCGTGCGAGTGAGTACCGTGAGTACGTGGACCTGTATAGCTAGCGTGAGTAGCCCGGATCTCCAGATGTTTTATTATTTTATTAAGGTTTTGTGTGGAGTGAGGGTTGTAGGTCGGGTGGGCCTGGGTCGTGGAAGTTCTCTGTTGAGCAGATCGTCCGTCTTAGAGGTGTCGGCGGCAGAGGGGGAGGGGAGTGGCGCGCGCTCCATGACTCTATCTATCAGTTTACCGTTTACTGATAGCTGTGCGCGGTAAGAATATTATTACTATTAAGTTTTATTCCATGATGGGATCCCTCGTAACCTTCAGTCTTTAGTTCTCTAAAGGGAAAACCAAGGTCGGCGCGGTGGGGGGGGGGGGGGGCTGGCGGCTGCCCTGCGTGTGGTGGTACCAAATCAAAATCAAGGCAACCGCCCTTTTCGTCGAGCGTCCCCATTGCTTCCGCGTTCGAGCGCGCGCATTGTGCAGTCTTGTGCCCGGAAGTGACTAGAACGCTCGACTGGCCCAGAAAGCTCACACGACGATCGCCCCCGACCCAGAGTGCCCGTCACTCCCTTCAAGGAATCATTATTAGTACTACGATCGCAGATGCGACCATAGCTACACCCATCGTTGTAAGGGATGGGTAGCAAAGACGTCGTCAAGCGAGCACTGACGAGCGGAGATGATCTTCGTCTAGGGCCTAGGTAGGGTCTTGGATAACCAAGAAGATGGTGGGAAACAACCATTGCCGGCCGGGCCCGGCGACACAAGCCAGTGCACTAGCGACCGGCGAGGTGCGCGATAGTGTCTGCTCCACAATATCTAACGCTTCATCAAGGATTGCCGAGGCAAGATTCACTCCAAGCGAGAGAACTCATCCCGGCTCCCACTACGCCCAAACCGAATGCGCCCAACAATCAGGGACGAGTGGAGCCGTTTTTATCTTGCATCAGCTCAGCGCTACTCGACTGCGATATCCCTTGGCCCATCGACGAACCTCGAGATAGCGGTCTCGGCGATATTCTGAGCGGCTCTGGAACGATCGATCTGCGTGTACCAGCGCTTCGTGAAGACGGTGGCCTCATGAAGTGAGCGTCTTTGTTCTCAGAACTGCGTCCCTGGCCGAGCCGCGAGAAAGGCGGGCTCAAACGTGCGAAAGGCGGACTGCTGCCCACAGACCACACGGGAGAAGACGTGCCCGTCGACGATTGCTCTCGCCCACGAGTGTATCTGCCCATGGAGCCTTCGGGTGACGCGTGCTCCTCCATGAGCAGAGCCACGTTCGACTCCATCGGGACCAAATAGGGGACGTTTTCCGAGAAGAGAATCGAGGGCTGAGGCAGGCTGGCGATGGACTCGGTGCTGCCCCCCGTAAAGCGCCTGATCTGCCCGTGCTGCTGCTCTTCGGAACGAATTCGGGCTAAGAAAGCAGTGCTGGTACCAGGCATGGCACGTTTCGGCTGTCTGAGGGGCTCGCCCTTCTCAGTAGCACTAAGAACGAGTATGAGCTTTTCTGCGATGAGGCTGCACCGTTGCGACGTCCCGCATTCCAACGTGTATTCCATCGCCGGCTCCTCCTTGGAGATCCCTAGCATGGCATGTTGTAGGCGAGCACCAATGCTGCCACGCCGGCGCATAGAGCTGCCCATGCCGGCTGCTGCATCGCGGCTCGAGCCAAGAACGCTTTGGAGTCCAAATAGGGAGCTCGACGAGGCGTGTCGCTGTTGGCTGAGGCGATTCTTCGTTGGCGGCAGCGAGGTCGAGGATCCAGGCTCATCTGATGCTGAGGTGCTCCCGTCAGCTGGCCGCTCATCAGGAACTTCGTTAGGTTCGCTCCCGGAAGCTAGGCACTGCGGCGCTTTCGCTCGTGGGCTAGATTCAGCAGCCACGCTGACGCGGCGTGTTGGACACGGCGGCGGTGCCGTCTGCTTGCTACCATCGCGATGTTGCAATTCCGCGGGTCGCAGGGATACGACAACCTTGCACCCCTCAATCTCTTGACTCACATGAGAGATAATGTTCAGCGGGTAATGGCGCGTGCAGCGATGGTCTTTGACTGATGCAAGGAGCATGCGGCCAGCTGTGATCACTAGAATTTGTGGAGTAGTGTTCTGTCCACAATCCAGCTTGATAGAGAGTACCAAGGGTTCCTTCAGGTATACGCCATCGCGCAGCGTTTGCAACACGAGGCGCGCTTCTGCCTCATCCGCCGAGTAGGGGTATATTGCGGCGGCAGGGCCATGAAGCATGCGCGGCAACCGCAACCGTTCGTGGGGGTCATCTTCGGCGTGCTGCCGCCCGTGGGAACGCACGTCCTCTATGTACTCAAATGTGCGCGCGAAGCCTTCCATCGTCGACTGCGCGAAGTCGAGCATGCCGGCAGTCGGTTTGAGAGCAAGACCTACTAGGCCTTTACCAGCCCCTTTGACGAGGCCCCGGATCCCCTGCGTCTGCACTCCCTCGATCGGCTGCGAAAGCAATCCCGCCACTCCCTCAACCATACCGCGTCCGAAGCCTTCGGCGCCATAGCGAAGCCCTTCTACTGCATGGCGCGGGCCATGGTGTCGTAGGTCCTGCCCGCGACGCGTATGGTCAGAGATGTAGGCCCCGTCCATCGACATCGCGGTGACGCGCCGCGAAAGCGATCCTGCCACTTGCGAAACAGTGCGACTTGGTGCACCGACAACTCCACGAACGAATGACCACGAGCCGTTGACGATCCCGCGTCCAAAGTCTTCGGGGGATTCGAGCAGCCCTCGCGCAGGGAGAACGAGAAAATCGCGCACGCCAGCACCTAAGCCTTTGACGAGACCAACAGGGTTGCCAAATACCTCGACATGGAGGACAAGCTTGTAAAACTGGCGCAGAATTGCCATTTTGTAGCTCGTGCGAATGGCATGGACGAGTTGTTGGGGCTTATTGAATTCGTTGTGGAGGACGACCCGTTCAAGGTAGAGTGGCACCCGGTCAAGGTTGGGGATCACAGCATTTGCCAGTGCATGAAATGGCTGTTGCGACTGGATATATGTGATATTGAGCTTCATTTGTTGAATCTCAAGGGCCTTGACATACCAGTACACTTGTTCGTCGGTTGTGCGGCCACCGTCGCCGGGCTTTTTCTCACGCGTCTCGGGTTTGACCGCCAACTTTCGGCGTGGCGTAGGGAGAGACGTGTGGTTGCCGTTCGGCGAGGTCCGTGCCAGATTTGCATGCTCAGAATTGCTATGCGGCACTTCCTCCGAGGTGTTGCGAAGGTGCAATTGCGGGCGGTTAGGGGTGGCTTGACGATTGCGCCGGGAAGGGCCGGCCAGGGAGCGACGAGGAGTCCTCGGCTGCGCCGCAGCGCGTCCGGAAGTGGGGTGCATCGTCATCGGAGTGTCGGCGCGCAAGAGCTGGCTGAAGTTGAGCATATCCCTGACAAAGCGCTCCTCGATCAGAAGGTCAAACTCAAGGATGCCCAAGAAGATCTGTTTGAACTTCAAGCCGGAGTTGTCTCGCACATCGCGCTCTATGCTCAGCTTCAGGCTGGGATTGCGGCGTTGTTCACGCGCATCGACTTCGTCGCCGACAATGTTGCGCTGCCGAGTGACGTACGACGAACGAATGAGAACGGCGGGCAATTGAGCACCCTTGGACTGATTGTCAAGTCTAATGTTGTCAATGGCCAGGCGAAACTTGTGTGCCTCGGGCGACAAACGCGCCAAAACACCAAGGCCAGAGAAGCGCATGTAGGCGAGCTCTTCTACGCCTGATCGAACAAGGGATACCCCAACGCCGTGGACGTGCGCTTCAAAGTCCATAGAGGGCTGAGCAATCTCTGACACGTCCTTAATCTGAGGCGCTATCACCAAGATGCGCGCCGAGCCGCGAGCAACAACGCGCAGCGACATCGGGATGCCTATCCACGTCACTTTCGTCTCATATCCCACCTCATCAAATTTCACTTCTGCATGCTCCATTGACTCGCCCAACCAAATGTCAACGATGCGCGGACCGGCCACAGCAGTCCACACAAAGTTCATCGGCTCGCCCGCCGGAAGCAAAGTGCGCTGAGCCGGATATCCACGTTGTTGGAACTCCACGTTGGCCGCCGTTGCGTTCTCGATCGCGTATTTCGCCGAATGTAAAGCGCCGTCGGAAATCACCACGAGCACCGAGGCGCCCATTTCCTTCACAGATACCAAGAGCAAGCGCTCTCGCAAAGCGGTGCGGAATTCGGGCTTAAGTTGGCGGCGGCGATACCAACACCGACGGCGCACGTAATGAACTGAACTAACCTCCTGGTGCCATTTAGCCATATTGATTGCATCGCCGACACGGCTGCCTGCCGAGGGCCAATTGCTCGCATATTCCCATCCGTTTGGATCCTTCGGCACACGATCCAACGTCCACTCGTCGTCAAGCCATTCCCACCCGGGTGGTGGCTCAACAGCTGCGAGACCTCCTTTGTGCCGTTGTTCGAGTTTGGTATCGGACCAAGCACCATGGCGGTCCGTGGGGAGTAGGTTCCCTGCACTCCAAGATGATATGGGTGTGTGGCGTCGTTGATTCTCGGAAACCACCTCGAGCTCGATCTCTGGCTGACCGCACCGCACGACGAATTCATCGAATGAATCAATCCGAAACCCGCAGCTATAGGCCGAGCGGCCAAATTTCTCGCTGTCAAGAGCCAGCTCGACAAGTAACTCGCCCTTACGACTTGTCCAATTGAAGGAAGCCTCTCGGTGAGGCATGAGCACCAACTCCGAATCTGGAAATCGCGCTTGCCGGTAGCGTAGCGTGACGGGCAGCTCCGATCGGATCACGTAGCGTGGCGCAAACGTCACCTCATTAGAGTAATCGCCAGCAGAGCCTGGTGCACGGGCAACCAATAGGCCAAGCTCAATGGAACCGCAGCGCAACCTGTATCGAGTGTCGACAGCTTCGATGGAAACTGGTTTCGACCACGAGCGCTGCGACGCCCCATCGCTTACTTTAACGGATATGCGCGAGGCAAAGCGATCCGTGCGCGAGAACGAGAAGAGCTGTGGCTGGACGCGCACCTCGAGACGCTCCAACTCCTCCGCCACGACCTCTCCTTCACCGTCAAACAGTTGGAAGCCGACATCAGCTGGGTCGCCAATCTCGCTCTCGTGTGTGGTGTCGCTTGGGTCGCCCCTTGGGCTATCGTCTCGCATGTTGACACGATAGTCATCATCAATTCTATCCGCTAAGAAGATTTGCGAGCACAGGCATGCATTAGCGTTGCTGCGTGAGTTCCGAGACAAGGTGCCATCGTCCTCGGAGAGGGTCGGCATAGCCGGGCGAAGCGCATTAGGCACGCTGTGCCCGACGCCAGCGCCGGCGATTTCCTCGTTCGAGTCATGCGAGGCTAGCTCACTCGCGACTGCAGCGCGGCTAGTTGACGCCTCGGCCATGGTTTGAGAGCGACCAGCGCCTACACCCTTGTTGATACCAAGCCTCACTTCACGGAACAAGAGAGGCAACCCCGTCTTATTAACAAGCCAGTAGGGTGCATAGAGCACTATCTTGCGAGATCCACCCCCTAGCAGCGAGTTGTCAAGATGTATGCTCATCCGACCCCTCTTAGGCGATGGACTCTGTCCGTGGGGTCCTTTGGAGGAACTCGGCTCGCATTGCGACGAGTTCGCTAGGTGCTCCATCTCCACGACGTCCGGGAGCTTTCCCGTTTGGGAGTCGCCGCTAAGGCCACGATGGATCCAAAAAGGGGCCGTTGGCTCGAAACCGTCAGCAGCAATCACTAGCTGCCAGTGCTGATTGGGATCAATCGCGTGGCAGTGAATGACTCCAAATGCGTCAACTATTCCCGAGGCGACCTCCTCGAATCCTAGGCTATTCTCGCTCCCTCCGCGTAATCCATTCGTCACACGATGGCTCAATCGCGATGCCGTCGAATAGCGCAAGCTATCACCCACGCTGTAATCACTAGCTCGCTCACTCTGGCGCGTGACGCCGGAGCGTAGCACCGAGCGCCGGTGACCAATACGCGACATGTGCGAAAAATATCCTTTCTGCCTCAAACCGCGCAGACCGGCTGCCGGAGCCTGATTGGGCGAAAGCAGTGTCCACCGGATGGGAAAGGGCAGGGCCGAGTGGAGCGTCAAGGGGGTGTGAAGAGAGATGGCCACAGATTGGATGTGTTGCTTGCCAGCACGGCCGCTGGAAGGTAATTGTTGCCTAGCAACGCGAACACAGCAATAGAACGGGGTTTGCTCAAGCTGGGACGCCACTGGCAGCCCTGCTAGCCCCAGGGATGATATATCGGAGACATCGCCGCCAAAGTTTGAGCCGACAGTTGATTGTCGCAGACTGGACTGCTCGAGCAATGTCACGGGAGAGCAAACCACCACCTGTGGCAGTCGCAACGCCACGAAATCCTCTTCTTGCAGATCGGTGGCCTCTCCACCTGTACCAAAAGGATTGCCGATGTCCGCGTCGCCAGTGCGCTCATCAGCGAGTTCTTGTGCGTGTTCCCACGCCTCAATGAGTGCCTTGAGGGTCGTCAGCGGTCTCCAAAATGCAGAGAAGAGGTGCTCCTCGTCGAGTGTTGAGATGACCAACGCAGACGAAAGACGACCAAGCCCCCATGATCCCAACTTGCGCTCCAACGACACCAAGTGCTCGAGCAGTATCACCCGCGTCGCTTCCTTTCCATCGAGAGAGCGGCCATAGAAACAGACATGGGATGAGAACAAATAGAGTTCGCCTCGGTAGCCACCGAAGAATATCTTCTTGGAGGTCGACGGCTCGTATGAGCAGCTAAAGCTACAAATGAGACGTACGGAAGCGGGAAGTCCAAAACGGCGGCGCAGCTCTTCGGTCGACGTAGATTTCACCGCGTTCGGCACATGGCGGGAGACTGTTTTCTCTAGACCATCATAGACTTTCTGGCGATGGCGGGTCGGACAAAGCCGCAGCTCCAACTCAGGCTCATGGTCGAGCGGTTGACTTTGCGCGGCAGCGTAGGTGCGCTCTGCAAGCCGCGAAATCTGGTTGAAATTGCGCCCAAATCCCCTCGCCGATAGCAAGCTTAGAAGGCGCGGCGTTCCTTTAACGCTGCTACTCTCTTCAACTACAGTGTCTCCTACGGTCCTCTTTTGCGAAGCCTTCCAACGCAGCACGATGTCATGTCCGTGGCCGCTCCATTCCAAAGCAGTGACAGAACTCACCGGCACTATTTGACGCATGCGCGCCGAGCGCGAGTAAAAGCAGATCGACGAGGAGGTAAGGTAGAGTAATCCACCGATGCGTTCTCCTGTGCTCGAGGTGTGCCTTCGCCGCCGCACCAGCGTCTTCCATTTCAAGCGCCCGCGCCTGAGGTTGGTAGCGCCGCCAGTTCGCGCTTGGCACCGGAAATGGTCAAGCAAGTAGTCCGAGTCTTCGAGATGGAAGAGACGGCGAGCTCGAGCCGAAGCGCGCTGGTACTGACGTGAGCGCGAGGCTGTGATTGTACGAGCCAGCCAAATGGTCGAGCCAGGCTGTGGCCAATCGTACAAGACTGATGCACCGGGACCGCGCTGAGAAGGGGGCGAGGAAGACGATCCATAAGCATCGCCATGGGAGAGCGGTCGGACGATAAGCCCGCCATGGAGCATGTCGACCGGAATGGGCAACGAGGCACCCACGGCGACGGAGCCAATGTCCTCGGAATGCTCAGCGCGCTCGGTGCCTGCCTTGGCGAGAAGCCGCACACGCAACTCGAGTGGGACGCCCGTCTCGTTGCGAACTTGCACGAGCGACTGCACGCGCAACAATGTGGTAAAACCGTCGTCGCATACTTCAACCGCGCAACAAAGAGCGAGTGGATGAGCCGATGAGCCACCAGCCTGGCCTCCTACTACGTCGGCCCTCAGCGGCACGATCCGGGTGCCTGCGTGGTCGATGGCAACTCGTCTTGTCGTGCGCATCTCGCATACCTCAAGCGCCACGGAGCGGACAGCATGATCTTGCACAGCGCCGTCTTTCCAGAATTGCACATCTTCTTCATGGCCCGAATGAAGCAAGTGCGTGACGGTCGCTGCTCCACCGCCGCCATACCTGAGTGGGACACCTGCTTCGTTACGGAGTCGGTAGGGCGCACGCGCCTCTCGAGAGGTGACCATGTGCAAAGGCGAAGACATCGTCCTTTGTACCCGCTTGGCGTAGCCGTTGAGGGCATGAATCGAATGGTTGCTCAAGACGAATTCAAGCACCTGAGCAAAGCGCACTTTGCAGAACACCCGACCGTCTACCTCGAGCTCGAGAAAGAAAGGGGCTTGCTCCAAAACAGGCTCCCATTCGGCGATATTGCGGTTGAAGTAGTCGACTTGAAAACACAAATCCAGCTGTACGTTTGACAACGGCCCAAGTGTGGAGGTTCCGCTACTCGTATCGAGGCCGAACACAAGTTTGGATACCAGGATCTGCAGAGTCGGAGTGGGCGTGATGCGCACCGAGGATACGAATAGTACGGAGATCTCGTTAATCTCAATCCGAACGCGATACCAACGTGGAGGCGACGGGGCGCCGTTGCGACCGTTGGGTCCCTCAAAGCTACGACTCGCCAAATTCGGCGAACCGGGCGATCGCGCGGATGTACTGGACGGGCGGACGCACGCACTCGCATGCCGATCACGTCGAGTCACCGAGTCGCGTTGTATTCGCTCAGCGAGCGCGGACGAACCCCATCCTCGCAGCTCGTCTGGGCGCAATTCGGCCCACCCGGATATGTCTGTTCCCTCTTCAGAGAAAACCTGAGCGGCGGGCAAGGCTGCTATGAGAACGGTCCGAAAGTCCGAAACCGCCTCGACCACCATGCGCAGGTGATAGGCGTCGACGTGCACGCGAAGTGGATCTTGGCAAACCAATTTAGCTGTCGCGTCGTTATTATACTGAGCCTGCATCATGAAGCGTTCAATGACAGCCAAGCCATCCGAAAAATGCGCCAGCACGCTACGCCGTGCCACGCTCAGCCCATGTAGACCAGTTTGCCTGTGGAGGATACTTAGGAATACCTGTTGCTCTCGAGTAGTATTGCTTTCAAAGCGCAACCCACTTCGGCACATCAGCGCTTGGACGTGGTCGCTGGCGCTGGAAGTAGGAGTGGGCTGTACAACCGGCAGCCATACGTGAAGATCCTCAACATTGAGCTTGATTTGGTACGGAGCTAGTGTGACCACGGGCGTAGGCAACGGGCGAGCATAGCATCGTTCAAAGAACGTCGCAGCGGCCCTCGCGAAAAGAGCCAACCGAACTACTGCGTTGGGTAGCAGAAGGACGTTGATGTGTGCCATTTCCATGTCGACCGTCGGCACGGACTCGGGTGCAGCCGAAACAGTGTAGGAAAGCGAAATGGCTGGGGCAGGCGATGTGTAGCCGCCGCTGCTTTCGGTGATGGGCGAGGGTAGATCTGGCCCAGATATTTGTTCCACACGACCCATGTCGTCCTGGTCGGGCACTTGTATCCGTACCACGCTGGGCTTGCGCTTAAGAGATAACGACGACTTCAGTGGCTGCCGTGAGTGTGATAGCGTTACCGCCTCCTCAGCGGTCGCCTCCGGCTGGACAAGAGCGCCATCGTCGACACAAGGGGTAGTCCTGAAAGCCTTTGAGGTACGCCGTCGGCGAATGAGGCTAAGCGTGGATGAGCCGCGGCGCAGATGATGATCTTGCGCACTGGTGCCGTCTCCTAGACGGACCGGAGATGCTCCGCCTTCGTGATGGTGCTCAAGAGGGTTGGGCGCCTGCAGTCCAGTGCTTCCGGTCTCAACGTGGCCCACAGTGGACATTGACTGTAGCATCGAGGGCGTGTTGAAGAAAGAGGGAATCCGGAGCCAGGACTCGCGAGGGCGCTCTACGCCTGGACTGTCGCGATGGCGCAAGAATGACAGCCGTCGTCCAAGCAAAGTGGATGGGCCGGAGGTAGAGCCGTCTTTCGATCCTTGGCTGATCTCAGCGAGTGACGCTGAGGCGTTCGTGCCCTCACTTGTATGCGACGCCGACCCTGGGGCAAGCAGAGCCGTTTGCTCCGTCTCGAAAATTGTCTCTGGAATGGCCACATCGGGAGGCGTGCCCGGCATCGAATGGTCGGTACCTTCAACGAGAGAACCCTGTTTCAACGTTTCCCCGGGGGACTCCTCTCCAAGAGGCGGCTTAGGTTCCACAAGCGGTCTCATGTCAAAGAAAGGAAAGTTGCCCAGGGGTTCGGCGTACGCAAAGAGCCTGCCTACACTCGCCTTCGCGGCGGTCGAGAGGTCTACGCCCCAGTCAATACAATGGTCAACATCACGCAGCTCGATGGTGAGCGCCGGGGGCTCGTCGGACTCAACCTTGCCCCAAAAATTGAGCTTGATCTTTTCTGCGACAAACCTCACCCCAAGCTGCACGGTTGCCGGAGGCAGCACAGGGGAAGGCATGACGTACATTGGTGGCGTCGCCAGGTTGTAGTCCTTGACAGCGGCGAGGACGGCGAGTTGATATGGCGTGAAATTAAGCTCGCACATCCTCCCTGCCTCGACATGCATCAGGCTTTCGGGCACACCTTGCTCAAGCCCGTGGCCAGGGAATTGTGGGTAGATCATGCGTAGTCGCAGAGTGGGCACCTTCCATACCGAGCGTTGTTGATCCAGCTCACTCACGCCGACGCCTGCCTCGTAATCCGTTGGGTTCGTCTCGTTCTCAGCGCATGGCGCGCTGACGGACATGTTGCTCAACTCGATCGTCGTGCCCGTCATATCCTTAGGCAGTTCATTGGGCTGTTGCTTGCGGATCGCGATGGACGAGAACATCAGCCGTACCTCGGGAGCAGGCAGAGTTGCGTCAGAGGCAGCAGGCACCCGAATCTCCGTTGCGTCAAAATGCTGCTCCAGAGAGGAGAGGCCAGGGTCTGACCCAAGGTACGGCACGCTAGCCTCACTTGCAGCGCCAATCACGGCGCCCGTGAGAAAATCATGCAGTCGCATCACGGCCGCGTGGTGGTAGTGGACCCGAGAGGCCGCGTAGCTTATGCGAGTGTGCATTGTGCGGCCTTGCAGTTCCGATGCGCGAGGGGTGGACAGTTCGTTGTAAGTGGTCATGCGCATGTGCATCGGACATGGGGCTCCCGGCATGGTGTCCAAAGGCTCGCGCAATCGCGTTAGCAGCGACGCCACACGTGCGTCAAAAGAGTCGGCGGGCAGTGACTCCAAGGGAGAGAGAGAAAGGCACGCGTTCGGTGGGAGGTCTATCGAGGTGAGGTCGGTCGAGACGCTCACATCCGTCGTACAAGCCGCGGTGAGCCGCACGAAGACGTTGAAAGCGCGCAGGTGCAAGATACCAACGAGACAGGGCGTCGACGCTAAGGAGTCGAGAAAGCGCCACCGGATCGCTGGACAGATAATGCGCGCGTTCCAGGCATCATGCGGGAGGGGCTGGAACCCACGCAGATAATACGGGCGCGGCTTGCGCGGCGGGAATGCGTCCCGACAAGCCAGGTACAAGTGGCGAAGAAATAATTGCGCCGATGCAGTGTCCCAAATGAGCGAGCCCTCGCCCAACTCGAGCGTCACCGATTTCACACAAGCGGCCTCCAGTGGCACGCTCATATTGTGCACGAGCCTCATGCGTAGTGCAAGAGGCGGCTGGCTGAGGGATGATTCCCTACCCTGTTGGGCATGCGAATGGCGCCGAAGTGCCACAGAGCCTGTTCTCCGGCAAGACGGCGTCGCCACCTGTGGCTCCTGCATTGGCGGCGGCGGCGGCATCTGCAAGACACTTGGTGAAGTGGTTGACCGCACGTCGGGCGCCGGAATAGAATCAACAGGTGGCGCGCAAGTGGGCGCATCAAGCCCCGACACGTCAGATCCACAGGTCCCAGAGGGCGATCGAATGTGTTGTGGCAAGGGCGATCCGATGCGTTCGCTCGTCCCGTGGCGAGCCTCCTCGAAAGACAAAGAGGAGCTACTACTCCCGCTAGTGAGATCCACTGGGCGGGAACACCCCACAGAGTCGGTGTGCCGTCTGCGCCGGACGGAGGCCAACTTGCGCGCTTCCGTGTGCTGCTCACCGCCCGGCTGGTGGTAGAGCGGTGGGGGAGGTGCCTCTCTTCGATGCGATGACAAGCTAGGCTTGAAACTAGCCACGCGATTGAGGTAGTGGTCGGTCGCCTTCCGAGCCGCAGCGACCCCCTCAGCGACGATTTCGAAGCTCGAGGCATCAAGATTAAGGCGAAGAGATGAGTCAGCGTGGATGTCGAGGCTAGGAGCACCAATTCGCACACGCCCAATCACGAGTGGCGTTTCGCCTGCAGCTCCACCCACGGCTGCCGCACGAATACTTTTCGGCTCTCCAGAGTTGCTCGCCGGGTGGGCGACTGGCGGCGTAGCCGGGCGGAAATGGGCAGGCGGCTCTGCAGCCTCATGCTGCAAGATGAGTTCGAAGACTGGAGCACGTACGCGGAAGGAGAACATGCCAACGGGGGCTGACTGTCGATTTGGTGTGGGGGGCCTGCGCGCGTAGCCAGTGCTCGGTCCTGCCCACTCGTTCACAAAGCCCATCAGCGTGCCCACAACTGCAGGTGTGAAGGTGGAGATGATGGCAATCGGCGTGAGGTGCACGAGGGTGCGTGGGTTGGAGAAGCCAGGAGATGCAGTAACAAGATTCGTGATTCGGCATTTACAGGTTGTCGAATCCAACAAGGGGATGGTCGAGTGCTCCATTTTGATATCAACTGCGATCTTGTCTATTGTGGAGCGATAGTCACTCGGCTGGGAGATGGACGCGTAGCTCCCTCCATGCAGCTGCACGCCGTCAAGCGCCAAGATCATCTGCCGCGTCTCTGCGTCAGTGTCCTTGAGTGGAAGCGTGAGTCTTAGGCTCGGCAAGTGTAGCTGAATGCTCATGCGGTTCTCACTATCAGGCGCAGTAGGCTCGACGGATTCCATGTGCTCCACGAGCTCCTCGCGCCAGTTGGCGTGGATCCCAACCGGGCGCCACTTTGGCTGTATCATCTGGTCGACAATGCGAGCAACCCCAGGCCGGGGAGGGGGAATAAGTGCAAACAACCGATAAAGCCCCTCGAGAACGCCGTACGTGACCGTGACCAGCACTGGCGCGAGCGACACGTGCACCTCTGTATTCACCGATGGCACCGTCGCGTCCACGTGGGCGTCTCGTGCGCAGACGCGAATGGACAAGGCCGGTCGCCTATGAGCGTGCAGTGTTTCCCCGATGGCCGCGCTCCGCCGACGGTGATGACCCTTCGGCGCGTCCACGCGTACGCTAGTCACTGGGGTGCCCGTCGATCCAAAGGTGGGCGACAATCTTGTGGGAGTCTGAGTGGGCATGTTCCGCGCCTCCTCGAAGGCTGCACGGCCACTGCGCCGGGTGAGCGATGGCGTATTTCGTACACGCCCCACAGAGGACTCACGATTACTGTGTTCTTCTGAGTCCGAGAGGGCGTGGCGACTGTTCTCGGAAACCTCATCGGCGAACATGGGTGTGCGAGGCACCTGAGCCATCATGTCGCACGAGGAGTTTTGGTGGGAGAGCCTCGAGGTTTTAGCGCTGTAGGCCCTTGTGAGATGCAGGTCCCGCTGCAGCATGAGCACAGAGGGAAAGCGAGTCGTCGTGGAAAAGTCGACGAGCTGCGCATTCTCTAGCGTCACAGTGGTCGATGGCAGGCCATCCTCGAGTACGGTTGAAACCTCGATGGATTGGAGCACGAGGCGCAGCTTAAGTGGCCGGTGCATGGTCTCCCCACTAGGACTCCCAGTTGCGTCGGCGGTATTGCACGGCTGAGCGACGTCTGCCGGGGTGGCTGGTGTACGGACGGCTTTATGGGGTGGCGAGGGCGTCGACGGCGGCGGCGGTGCGTCGTCCGTGAGCAGGATACGCGCCTCCGGGATGGACACCTGCAACGTTGCGCGGACATCCCTGGCGGCTGGGGGAGCTTCCCCGACCTCCCAGTCACGCAAGATGTTGGCGAGGACTTCGCGCTGTTGATTGGAAAGAGTTCGGCCCTCGAGGACATCTGTTGCTTCGACGCCCAAGGGCTCCTCCTCCGCCGCCATGCCGAAGAGGCGGCGGATAGCGCCGCCCGCAGCGCGGGTGGCCTCGACGAGCTTGTGCTTTCGTTCGGGCGAGATGAACAACGAGCCACGGTCAGCCTCCACCTTGGCGTGTGCCTCGGCGAGGGAGCGATAGAAGACTACCTGGTCATAGCTCAGCACACGCTCCATTGCCAGTAGCGATGCTTTGTCGGCATCGCCCAAACGGCCGCCCGTTCGTGCCGCGCGCAACGTGCGTATGTACAAAGCCACATACTTGCGCCTTTCCTCGCGCCGTCCTGCCATGACTTCCCATGAGCAACGCGGCCGCAGCCGTGCGACTTCGGCGCGGACGGCGGCGATCGCGCGCTGACACCACAAGCGCGGGTGACTGAGCGGTGTCTCCCTCTCCTCGGGCCGGAACCGCCGCCATACCTCGAAGCGCGTTGGATGGGAGAGGTAGTCGATGCATGCCGTGAGCTGGCCGATTGCTGCGGCAGTGAGCCGCATTTGTGCTCTCGTCGAGACGAGGGATGCGTCAAAGAGGCGGAGCTGAGAGAGCTGCAGCCCTGGTGCGGCGGCTCGTCTGCCTGGATTGCGCGAAGGGGTGCTGGGCGCAGCATCGCCGCCAGCCCCGGAGACGGTTGCGCCATCGGTGTCAGTGCCCGAGGCACGAAGCTCAAGAGTCGCCGACAGCGGCTCGAGAATCAGCCCCGGCCCTGTGGCGACGCGATGGTGCCACTCGTCGACGTGCAGGACGAGCCACAAGAGGAGCTCGGCAATCACCTTCTTGGGAGTGTTGGGCGGCAACGCCGAGGCCGTCCGCTCGAGCCGCTCGCCTCCCTTGGGCATGTCATCGGTGCTGTCATACGACGAGACGCGCCGCATTGCGCCCAACGTTGAGGGGCGCGCCTCGCTCCCGACCATCGAGGCGCGTGCTGAGGCCTGCTGACCGCGTCGCCAGCGTGGCGGTGGCTCGGGCGCGACACCTTCCGACGCGCATACCGACAGACCAGTCATGTGTACCACCTTGGCCAGCACATGCGCCGACTTTTGGCCGACATGTGCGTGCAAGTTGGAGGAGCTCAGCATGCCCTCACTGCGCGAGCGCAGCAATGGCGGGTGAGCACTGGCGGCCCCCTTCGAGCTCCAGGTCTGCTCATCTCCGGGCGAAGGCGGAACCGCACTCAGCCGATCCGCCTTAAGGATGCCCGCCATGTCATCCCGCGAGCGTCTCCGCAGCCGGGGACGTGGTGTGCGCGCCATCTCTGTGTCCCCCGCATTGCCCACAAGAAATTGCGAGTGCAACTCACTGCTGAGTGAGTCACCGCTCGAGTACCTCGGCTTGGTCTCGGCCAACGTGGGTGGAGTGGGACGACTACTACCCGTCGACGCAGTACCATCAAGTCGCACCGAGTCGGCGCCGAATGCTCCAGCACCTAGGCTCGCCACCTGGTCGCCATGCTCGTGCTTGCGCAGCCGCAAGGAGTCCAATGCGATTGAGATGGAATAAGGGTGCAGACCATGGGAGGGGTCGCAGTACCGGATGATGATGTTGGACAGATCCACCTGACAGAGGCCCCGGGGTTCTCAATACTGGGCCGCGGCGGCGCTCTCTGCAATGTGCACTGCGACGGTCGCGCACACGACGTGGCCGTGCTAGCAGCAGGCATGAGCACAGCCAACAAGGCACACCTGCAGGTTCTTCACAAGCTTCCCTGTGAGCGAGGAGAAGAAGCGCGAGCCGCGGCGACTGGGCGTCGGTTGGGGCTGCGCCGGCGCACTGACCCCGCCCCAGTTCCGCTCCCTGTGACCTTTCAGTCTCACGAGCTTCCGCTCTGTAGCTGCCTTCTCATCATCGAGTTCAAGCTGCGCTGCCGAGCGCGGCGTAACGAGAAGCAGCACCCTGTCAAGGAGGACTCGTGTGGGCTCGGTGCCGAGCTTGGACCAAGGGATATGAAGCTCTACGCGTCCGATCACGCCGGCCTGTACGACGAGCGGGAGATCGAGCAGCAGCTGGAGCGCCTTGGGCTGCACGCTGAGGTTGCCGAGCAGCACGTGCCCGTTGAGCACATCAAACTTAAGCTCCTGCTTGGGCAGGTGGACTAGCTCGCCGAGCAAGCCCTGCAGGATGCCCTGCGCCCACATGCCGAATGCCAACCCCCGCGCCAAGGGTGGAGGGGGAGCGGGGGGGAGGAGGGGGGAAGGGGAAGCGGGAAGGGGGAGGGATGGAGGGAGGGGGGGCGCGCGGGCGCCCACCGGAGTGGCCCGCCCTCTCTCTCTCCCCCCCTTTCCTCTTCTCTACTCTACTCTCGCGCCCCTAGCTGTTCGTTTTGGGCCATTCAGCAGGGGTTCTTTCAAGAAAGTATGGCCCGACGTTGGAGTAGTACTTTCACTTCTCTCTTGAAGCCATTCTTCCGATTTGTACTCCCTCTATTACTGTGGAGTACTGTTACTTTCCTCCCTCTTTCCTTGCCCGCTCTCCTCTTCTCTCCACTCTCTCTCGTGGCCCGTTTGTTCACAGCGCTCTCTCTCTCATCTCGCCTTGGGATCTTGGGAAGGACTCGAGAGAGCGAGGGCGGGGGGCGAAAAGAAAAAATAGACTGTCACTCTCTGCGGCTCTGCACGACGCCCCAAATGCGGCGGCGTGGGGGGGGGGGGGGGGGGGGGGGGGGGGGGCTGTGGAGAAGAGAGAAGGGAGGTGTTTGGCCCCAACCCATGGGGGCCCAGTGATTGATAGCAATATCGTGTAGACCAAGGGGAACATTATTAAGCTAGCGCGCTCGCACGACGACGACGGTGACAACGGTACGTTCCCCTCCCTTCACTCGGAGTAGATCTGACACGTATACTACAAAACCCTCGCTCAGAGGTCAGAGTCAAACACTCCCCCACAGCGTGACTCAACGCTGGTTAGGACAGATCTTTTCATTTAGCAGGGAACAACGATGACGAAGAAATGTAGTTTTGTCGAGACATTTGGTGAATATGTCAGCGGTCATCTGGGAAGTCGAGATCCATTTCGGGGCTGAAATATGATGTAGAAATTGCTCTCGAGCGTAAAGCAACCAGCGAACATAATGACGGGTGCGAGCGGTGACCCCTGGGTTTTTGATTGAATCGCGCGTGGCCGAGTTATCAGTGAATATGTGAATCGGGAGTTGCTGTGGATGTCCTAGAAACTCGAATAGGTGCAATGAGAATTGCAAGTTCCGAGCAGCTAAGGCATAAACAGCTGTTTCGGCTTCGGCCGATGATTGGGCGACTAACTTGAGTTTCTTGGACTGAAATGAGATTGAGGCCCCCCCATACTTGAGTACGTATCCCGCAAACGGCTTCGGGAGAGAGCCCCAGGATGAGTCAGCATAAACTTCAAGTGACGAATTCGAGCCATCGTACGTTATTCCAAGCCATTTTGAGTATTGGAGGTAACTAACGATACCAAGAGCCGAGTCATAGTTCTGAGGCGAAGGATCCTGCATGAATTGACATAGGAAGGAGACGTAGAAGGCGATGTCAGGTCGAGTGATGGTGACCCATAGCAAAGAGCCCATAAGTTGGAGATAAGATTTGGATCGCATTCGAGATCTATCCATGTCACTCTTGGCACCGGTTAGCTTATGAAATTCGTCTATCTTTGAAGAACAGATCGGGGTGGCAAATAGTTTGCTAGTTCGCTCACTCAGGAAGGCGTTAGCAATCTCTTCGATATACTTGGTCTGACGGAGCGTCATGTGACGGTTGGCACGGTCTCGGATAATCTCGAAGCCTAAGAAACGTGATGGTTCTCCAACAATGCTTACATTGAATCGCTTAGAATATTGGGCGATGAATGAGTCAACCAACTCCTTTCGGCCTGTCGGGAACCTCACTAGCATGTTGTCCACATAGAGAGCAAGGTAAATTGTAGAGCCATCCTCGTACGATCGTTTAAAGAAATTCGGTTCGACAGCGGATTGCTCAAAGTCGATTTTGGTGAGTGTGGCTGTGTTGGTGATCATGTATTGATAACCAGCTTGTTTGGTTCCTTCTAGTGGCGCGAGGAGGAGACATGCTGCGTAGTTGGGATCTTCAAATCCAGTGGGCTGAACTATGTAGAGTGGATTCCCATCCATGTCGGCAGATGAGAAAGCTTTCACTGTGTCAATTTCCAAGAGATCATCATCTGCTTCATTTGTCAGTGCTAGGAAGATCCTGGAGCTTTCGTGTCGTAAAGTGCCGCAAAAGGTTTCCGTAAAGTCAACTCCTGGTACTTGGCTGTAGCCACAGGCCACCCATCTAGCCTTGAACCTCTCCACTGACCCGTCCGAGTTGTACTTGACTTTGAAAACCCATTTTCCTTTCATTGGCTTTCTCCTAGCTGGAATTTCATCGGCTTTCACAAGTTTCCGGGCTTTGTTGGTCTCATATTTGCCCTTCACATCTTCCTGCATCGCTTCTCTCCACTTCTCGCCGTACACTGGGTCGCTGATGGCCTCTCTGAAGGTGCGAGGCTCTGGAATGGGGCCAGCAGGTGTTGCTGCCATGAGGGCTTGGGAGATGTTGGGTGCCACAAGTGTGGTGGACTCCCCCACGACCGAGGCGGTCGCACGCGTAGAAGACACCGCAGGAGGCGGCACTACCGGCGGAGCCGGCACCGGCGGCGGCGGGGCGCGCTCATGCTGCGTGAGGCGGCGAACGGGGGTGGGGAGGGAGGCAGCATCGGAGGCGCGACGGACAAGGCTGCCTGAGGCCGCAGACGCAGACGGTGTCGGGCGGGAGATTCCCGCGAAAGACGTGAAAGAAGATTCGTCGAAACTAACGTCAACAGCCGTGGTGATTCGACGTAAGGAGGGCACGAATACGAAGTACCCTCGGCGGCGAGGGTCCCACCCCAGGTGGACTGCTGGACAGCGACGGGAGGCCAATTTGTCACTGGGCTCACCAACATGTACCCAACAATTACATAACATGACGCGGAAACGTGAAAGAGGCGCAGGGGGGCGGCGCGGATCAGCCTTGTGCCACTTATATTTGCTCGGACCCTAGATATCTAGATATCCAGGATATCTAGATATCTAGGCCGGAAAATCAACTATCTACATCTAACTAGATAGCGCCGGGCACTATCTATATCTAACTAGATAGCAATTTGGCACTATCTACTTCTATCTAGATAGCGCTCTTGGGGGGTAATTCCACGCCCTATCCGACACACGGACACACACGAACTAAACCAAACAGGGCGAAAACTAACCACACCTAGGACGGACTGCCAAGCGTCGGTACCAAGGCAACTTATCGGCGCACAGACGTGCGACAGAGAAGTCGGAATAGCGAAGGCAGACCTCGCTGGGGAGCTACCACCGACCACCGATACACGGAGAGAAGACAGAAGACTACAACCGATGCACGAAGAGAAGACAGAAGACAGTCAGGGAACGTTTGATGACACCGAAAGAAAGTAAGAGAAGGGGTGGAATGTCGCCGACGAGACCTTGAGGCTCAAAATAACCCACAGGTTAGAAGTAAAAGTCTGTCATCGTATGGAATACGACACGAATAAAACTGGCACGCACCGCGCCCGGTCTCGATTTGAAGTTCAGCTTTTCGGCCCTTTGCGACTTTAGCGTCTTTTGTTAGTATTTGGTTACGTTTTGCTGTGGGGGCCCACGGGGGTGGTCTTGGTCCTGATGGGCCCCGGATATGTGCTTGTTGGGTGTATTGTGTATTGTGTATTGTGTATTGGGAACTTTCTACTTTCTACCGAAAAAATCCTCAAATTTTCTCAACCCTGAGATGGTCATTTTCTTACCCCTAATCAAAAAACCCTGTTTGACCGCCCTACCTGTTTGACCCTTGACCGCCCTGATTTCTAATTTTTCGAAAATTTCAAATTTCGCCGGAGAACTCCTATACCTATAACTATAACTCCAACTTTTTTTGCCGATCCATCATACCTCATACCAAAAGCCATAGGGAACTTATTTAGGGTGCTTATTTAGCCCTGCATTCACCCATTGTAGCTGGTGCCCTCCGCATCCCCATAGTGAGTGACCAGGCTGTGGTTGACACATGATATGGATATGGATATGGACACTTCCGACGCTCTACAAAAAAATAGGCGTAGGCGGCGCGCTCTCTCTCTATCACTGAAACCTCCCGCCGCACGGTCCCTCCTCCCTTGCGGTATCCTCGGAAATTTGAATTTCCCCCCGAGCATCCCCCGCTGCGAGCGTCGACAACGCCCTCCACCAGCGCCCCGGCCAGACCTCGCCGCCACGCGCGGCGAAAGCGCCGATGCATGCGCCGTTCCAGTACGCCGTCCAACCGCAGAGCATGTGCTACTACCCTGCATATCGGCCCGTCCCGCTGCCTGACGCTGAGGAGCACAGCGATGATGAGCCACAGATGGCAGACATCCTCTTCGACTGGGCTGGCCGAGGGTCCAGCTCCAGGGACTGGGAGAGCGAGGCCCACGCGCAGTATACATACGCGTCAATGCCGCAGTGCGTCTTCCCACACGGCTTCGAGACCCAGCCGCCGCCAGCTCCGAGAGTGCCTGGGAGGCCTGCCGCCGCAGAGCGCGCGCCAGAGCTCACCTCTGCAGCGGCGTCAGCGCCAGGGCTTGCTGATGCGGCCCCACCAACAATAGAGAGGGAGCGTCTCGCATGCGTAGAGACATCCCCCCGGCTATCTTCTACTCTGCAACGGCAACGCGTACCGGCGGCTCGCAAGGCACGCCGTAAGCCGCCATTTCATCTGTATGGCAACGGGAATACTCGCCCAACGGTGCGTGCCATCTGCAACGCAGAGTGAGTGTCCCACCATGCGCCGGGCCTGCCCATGTGCTCAAACAGTCCAGACTCCTATGCTCATGCTTCGCATCATGCCCCGCAGTGTGGTGGAGTTGTCTACGGCGACTACATGGCGACGCACAACGCAAATGCGGGGCTGGGCTTGCAGGACGTCGATCGTGAGACTTTTGCCAATCGTGGGGATGCGCAAGTGCACTTTTACGAGAGGGACTTGCGTCGGAGCATCGCGGAGCACCGCCGTGTCGACCAATACTATGGCCGACCCATGTATGATGCCAGAAAATATGCCGCGCCCCCTTCTCCTGCGCCCGAGGTAAGCCCAACGTCAAGTGCACAGCGTAGCATTGGGCCGACAACACACCCGTCAACACGCCCATCACAAGCAGATGGGTCATGCATGCCGCCTGCGGCTACAGGCCAATCCCCAGCGCGAGTGCCGGCAGCTGCCGTTGGCGCAACAGCGCCCGTCGAGCCGCTGCGACCGACTTGCTGCGAGGCGCACATGCAGATGACCGCCGTGCCGCCAGGTGGCACAACGTATATGCTCCCGCCTTCAGTGCCGTTTGTGCCCTTTGACCCCGGCACGCAGCATAATCCACACTTTTACAAGACCTTGCCCCCAGACTGGCTCCGGCATATACCCCCCGCTGGGGTCAGAAGTTGGCGTCGCGACAATATCGGTTGGTAACTAGACGAGGCCTGAGAAGGCGCGCCCTCTAATGATTTGCCCATCATCCCATCATTTGCGCTTTTGCCGTTAGTGCCCTCCGAAATTTGTGCGAGCTAGCAAGAGGCTGCAACCTCAGGTTTGGTTGTTTTTTTACAAATGCCCCGTGAAATGTATATAGAAATTAGAACTCCCCCCCCCCCCCGCCCTTTGCCCTCCCCCCCTTCTGTACCCCGCCCCCCCCCTTGTTTCTTTGCCTCCTCTCACGCCAATGTCCCTCCTCCGTCCAGTGGACAGTGCATCGGAGCCCGAGGCGGAGTGCGCACTTGCGCTCGCGCGCATGCACCAGGGTCCCTGGTGCCCACTGAGCGCCATGGGATGCCTGCACATGCGCACACCTCCTACCACCCTGGCAGAAACCCAGCGCTGCTGCTCGCGCAAGTTTGCGACAATGCATGATCTCAGGGCACACGCTGCGGCCGAGGCCGAGCATGCGCATCATGCAGTGATGCGCGCGATCGACAGTCTTCAGAGCGCGCAAGCAAGGGTCGGCTGGGCTGCGACTGTCTCATCAAGCGCCTGCATGTGGCCGACGCTCAATGCGCCACCTTCTCGCATCCCGGTGGCCCCCCACTTTAGCATGGTCAACATGCCCCTTCTCTGCGCGAGGGGTGATGTGAAAATTCCCGCCAGACCGGCCTTGCGCTCACGCCGCGCTGCGGCTCTGGCATAGCGGAGAGGGAGAGAGAAAGGGCCCTCCCCTGGCGGAACGGCTCAGTGGCCCGTGCCACAACTTCGATCGAAGTTGTGACCCACACCGATCCCTGTCCGCAGCCGCGGCCCGGCCGACATCTTGCTGTGGATTCTGGAGAGGGAGCCCCCGGCGTGGCTGCCAGTGCCGACGGCCCCGGCCGTCATCGGAGCGGCGCGCGGCCGTAAATAGGCCCTTTCTAACCTGGACCTACCACCTTAAAAGTACATAGTCATAGTCATAGTAGAGCTAAGCCCGTTTTTGCGAGAGAGAGAGAGAGGTCGAATCAACGTCGATCCGCCGTGTCCTGGCCCTGGCCGATGCCGTGGCCTCGGGCGCTCGTTTCGTAGTGGCTTCGCTCTCGCTGCGGAGGTGTCGTGGCAGCAGCTGGCGGTGCGGGGGTTGGGCGGAGGGTGGGGGGGGGGTCAGGAAAGGGATAAAATCGCCGTCGGGGAGAGATGAAAACGGTGCGTAGGTCGAGCGAAGGGGGAACAGACCCAGGCTGATAGAGAGAGAGAGAGGACGACCCCAGGGGGCGAGCGAGCAAGGACGACAAAGAACGGGTGTTTTTTAACATATATTTAGCGCGAAATATAGATAAAGGACCTGGCGCCGCCAGTCGTGGCGCCGCACATCGAGTTTGCCCCCCCCCCCCCCTCCCGGTCCCTGCTGCCCTCGCCCCCCTGGCCGCACCCTGCCTCCCTGCCTTGCTCGTTGCCCGGCTCTAGGGGCTCCTGTCTTGCGTGCCGATGAGCGAGGCGGCGCGTGAATCGCACCTCGCCTACTTCAAATCGAAGCAGGAGGACCTCGAGATTGCACTCTCGACCGCACTGCGTGCGGCTGTCTCGGGCCTCCACCCAGACCCCATCCTGTTCGTCTCACAGCACCTGGCTGAGACAGCAGCCAAGGCGGCGGGATACGCAGCCGAACCCACGCCGCCGCCACCGCCCGCCGCGCCGCCTGCCAACAAGGCTTCGCAGCTGCTGGCCACGCTCAGCTTCAAGCCGCAGTTCGGAGGGCAGCTTATGCCACCAAGGCCGAGCGCCAAGGAGATTGCGGCCGGCATGACCTCCGTCGGGCCCGTCGCACAAGATGGCGGCATCATATTTCAGGGCGGTCCCTTCGGCTCCGTCTGGCTTCGTATTGGATACGCTGAGGGCGCTGCTGTTGGTCGTGGGTTGGTGGCGTCCTTTCAGATGGAAATAGTCAAGAGCTACATTGAACATGCCATGACTGTGCAGCTCGAGAAGGCAAAGGCAGGCAAGATGCCGTCGGCAATATACTGCGCTATTGCCTACCGTGCTCTACCGGTAAGTCTATGCGGGTGTTGTGTCGTTGGAACTTCTAGGAGCTGCAATTGACGCTAGTGCCTCGTGCCGTTCGCAAATGCTAAGCCACTTCATCCTGGATATTGCAGGCAATGGATATGGTGTGGCTCTCCAAGAATGGCTTTAAATTTTACTACTGTTCCGAGGCTACAGGGGAGCACGCAGATCCCGGGGAGTCGGAGCTCGTCTATTACGCATGGCCGGACACGCCATCTTACCCTGACATGGTGCCCGCTTGGACCACATCCATTGAAGGTGCAAGTGGGATAGTCCTCTCACCTGATGGAGAGCAGGTAGTGAAAGATCTGCCAACACCTACTCTTCAGACAAGCATGCTGTTCCGTCGTTCTTTAAGAGTGGCTTCGTGCGGAGGCGGCGAGGAGGTTCAATGGGCAGTGATGTTGAACCTTTCACATGCCTGGTCATTGCAGAACGGAAGGGAAGGGGATCAAGTGCACCGTGTGACTGGCACCACACCAACATGTGTCCTCCACGCTCTGTGCTTGAAATTGCGTATCTGCGCCATTCCTCCCCACTGCAGGTGCTGCTTGCATGGGAACGTGGGTACTGGCATGGTCCTGCTGGCGCCGTCAACCCTGGTGAGAGCATTCTAACTGCATTGGTGCGAGAGGTAAAGGAAGAGCTGAACGTCGATGTGGACCTCTACAATCCTGAACACCCACCGCTTTACATCGGAGGCTATCACAAATCACGCGCGCGCCAAGGTTACATAAACGACAACTTCATGGTTTGGCTCGTGCGGGCCAGCTCAATGGATTTCCAGGTTGACGAAAAGGAGGTGCCGTGCTCACTTGCATCACAAGCAGGGCACGCCTTGGGGTACGAGGATATGGCGAAACAAGTGCCGAGGATGAAGCCGCCACAGCCAAGACTGTCCTGCATATGGCATATACTATCCTTTCTGCAAGGATTGCTGCCCCTACCGCCTTTTAGCAAGGTCCATTAAAAGTCAAGTCTTGGGAATGGCGCTGCGAATGTGCCTTTATCTTCTGATGAGATACTGAGCTATCATCATGTTGCCCCCGATTACAGATACATCATGCTCGTTGGTTCAATCTTCAACAACTGCTCGATGGATGCCAGGCGAAGGATGACTCCTCTCACGGACTATGCACTCTGCCACCGGAGCTTGCGTCTAACGGTCGCGAGAAGATTGACGGTACGCATGATAGTTCTGTCCGATGAATCCGCACTGAAGGCAGCGATGCGAATTGGCACAACGTAACCTGTTGCAAGCGGCATGGTCCACGATCACTCAGAGTATTTCTCCGTGTCCCAACCCTTCCCTTGCGCCAAACGACTCCCATGCAAGCTTACCATGCGCCCCTCCTCTGCACGTTGTATGGCATCCTTAATGCAGGCAAATTGTTGAGGTGGCTACGAGCTTACCAGGAGGGCCGAGGCCTGAGATGCTCCATTGACACGAGGACTGATGGCCCAGTGAGCAAAACCACGGTCACCATCGGGGTCTAGTGGTCACACTTTCATCGGCGCATCATGCTTTGCTGCTAATGATTGCCGGTACTCTGCCATTCTACCCTTTCAAGTTGTTGAATTACGAGAGTGTCTATGACAAAAGTGCTAGTGTTCATGACCAGCACTTTTGGGGATGCTACGGTCCTATGACAAAAACGAATGGCTCGAGCTATGCAAGTCGCGAGAGCAATCGGTGTCAAGTGGCCATGCCTTCATCGGCGCATCCCCCGAGCTGCCAATTCCTGTGTTATCAGTGCTCTGCTGTTCTGGCCATATCCATAGTTGGCCATTGTGAGGGTGAATTCATGACAAAAGAAGCTAGCACTTCGAGAAGGAGGCAAGCTTCAGTGATCAATCAATGCGTAATGCATTACGGCACAACAGCACCGGTGTCTAGTGGTGATGATGCATCGCAATGTCCATATGCCGGCCACGTGGCAAGGATTGTCTTGTCGATGCTGTGCAGTTCTGGCGATCCCAGTTTGTAGGCCACTGACATTGCGCGAGGGTGAACACGTGAGCCTGCGCTATGCCTCCTATTTCTTTCTTCTACGCGCATCGCATTCGCATGGTAAAGCTATTGTTATGCGTGGCCGCCAGTGTTGAGCCCTATGGAGCGCGAGCCCTGACTGACCGCTCCCGATCCCCAGGCCACCGCGCCCCACCGGGGACGCCTCACGCCACCCAATGCAGCTCGTTCGCCCAAAGACCTCCCATCATCCATCCAGCGCGCGGCCATCCAAAGCTCGTCGTCCGCGCGAGAGCGCGAGCGGCGCGGGCATTGGCACGCGCACTGGCATCAAATCGGTCGCCACGCATCCCCGATGCCCACCGCCACCGCCTGGAGCTAGTGCTGTCGTTGTCGAAAAAGCTCGAAGCGGCCGCGCGCCGCGCCCTCCTTCAAAGGCCGAGCAGGCGCGCGCGATCCTGCCGTCGCCGTCGCGCCGCACGCACACGCCTACTACACGGCAGTAGGAAGTCATGCCCGTTTCTCACCGCACTCCATCGGTGAGGTTGCAAATTCCCCTCTCCCCCTCCCCCTGTCTTCGCTCTCACCCACCATCGCTCTCCCTGAGGCGGCGCGCCACGGCCTGCTCTCACGGGCCCTTTCTTTGGAAACCTTTGTTTGGGGGGCCTCCCAGAGGGCCAGCAAGGTCAGCTCAGGGGCAATGGAGGCTTGGGCCTCATTATCTGGTCCCCCCTTGCCTCTCCCACGCTCGCCTCACTCGCCATGGGTGCCTCCCTGAGGCCTCCGTCTGCCTGGCGACCAGGGATGGGAGGGGGGTCAGCTCTAGGGTCGAGGGCAGCCCAGCATGGGCGTGGGAGTGCGAGTCGCGACCCGCGCCCCCTAGAGGTTTAGGTCATGTTGATGAGCGCCCTGAACCTGCCAGAAGCAGAAGGCAGGGGCTGGGGTTGGTTGTACGGGCCCACCAAGGAAAAGGTGTCCGTGATGGAGTGAGAGGGGCGCGAGGCCCCAATTGACCCCCACTTATAAAAGTGGGTTCGCCCTCATCCCAAACATATGCCTTATGTGCAACATCACTGTAGCGTCTACCCATTCTTGCGCGCGAGCTTTGAGCAACAAGCACTCCTCACACCGAACAGACTGGAGGCCCAAGAGAGAGACTCACCGTGGGCAGAGGACAAAGAGGCCTAGCACAAGACACCCCTCACGCACACCACACGCCACACGTCGAGCCACCAGCCAAAGGAACTCAAACAAAACACCCTACCCCCAGCCATGGCGCTACAAACTCCCGACTCAGCTTGCCAGATAGAGGCTCCATGCAAGACCGCGCCAAGACTCAGAGGCCGGCGAGAATGTTGCAAGAAACTTTGTTACGCTGTGCGCGTGGACGGAGAACCGTACACACATCGTGGTGGTCCTATACTCCCTCACCCTAGCCTGCGAACCTTAGCTTGCTGTGACTCATTCCGCTTTATAGGCTTGCACCACAACACAATAGCGAGGGCAAGTGCGACTTCCTCTCACTGCAAACCTCGTAGCCACGACAGCCAACCGGGTTCTGCATCCTCCGCCCTGCCGCTAGTCCACTTCTCGCCTTTCTTCGCCCACATGCGAAGCTGAGAGCGTAGCGTGCGGAGCTCGTCGTAGGCTGCATCGACGTTGCGAGCCGTGCCGCCCACGATCTCCTCTTGCAGCTCCTCGAGTCGGCTGGTAAGGATGACAATCTCGCGTATTGCACGTCCAGCGTCCGTCTGATTGCCAGCAGCAGCGCTCACAAGGGCTAGTAGTAGCTCCTCTACTTCAGCTGAAGGATAGTTGTCAAAAGCGCCGAGCATCTGCATGAGCACCGATGCCTCAATTTCTGCATCCCACTCCTTTGATGGCTCCCATGGACGGGTGGCTACGCCTGCCTCGGCAGCTGCAGGTGCGCGTAGAGGCGGGGCCAATTTGAAGACCTCTCCAGCATCCACCTTCATCGCATCGCCTTCTTTTGTCGTCCCCTCGCTGCCCTCCTCCTTCGTGCCCTCACGCTCACGCTCCGTTTCCTCTCCCGCTGAAATGCCGTCTGTTCGTGCGTTGCCCCCTGTATGCGGATCATCGGCCGGCGCGGCGGTGCCTTCATCGGCACATAGGGCTTCCCTCGGTACTTCTCCGGCGTCTTGGCCCTCCTCCCGCATGGGATGATTGTCCAAGGCAGGCGAGCTATTGACCCCACTCTCCTCCTCAAGAAGCCTACGGCGTTCGCGTGTTAGCTGCTCGGTGTACCAATCGTCCTGGAGGAGGTGCAAGGGAGAGTAGGCGTCGGCGAGTCGCTCGCTGCGCAGCGCCAACAGGTGAGCCAAGGTGTAAAGCTGGGGGGGAGGGGGGGGGGGGGGGGGGGGGCAGACCTGATCAAGGAATCGCGAGTAGGCACCCTCATCCTGCGTCACATCGGCACGGCGCTCTGTCTCTATCTGCAACTCGGCCGCCACCTGAGCTGCTGCGCCGAAGCGCTCCATGGTGACAAAATCACGCAGCTTCGCCAGCAACACAGACCGACGCGAGGAGCCAGCCTCGAGCCTGGCCGCTAGATTCACATCGCCCGCCTCCAGCGCATGTGCGATACGCAGCTCTCGCCGCACGGCCTCATCCAAGAAAGGCTCGAGCAAAACGTCGATAGCCTACCAACATGAGGTGAGCTAGAGTAGCAACAAGGGGCGAGGGCACTCAGGTGGCCGGACGGATCGGGGACGGGGACGGCGGGCTTAAGCAGGGATCGTAGAGCGAACCTCGTCCGTCATCAGCCGCGGCCGAGGTAGCCTCAACCCGGCCGCGAGCGCCGAGCGTGCCTTGTCTTCGAGCGGCATCTCACGGAGCTCGGCCACTGATCGCACCTCCCACGGCAGCGTGGCCGCGTGCTCCATAGCAGTTGGCGGCGAAGCTGCGTCGCCTACATCCCCTGGCACCTGAAGATAGAAGCCCTCCCCCTCGAGCGAGTAGGTGGGTGCAACACAGCCTCTGAGCCACACTTCCTCGTCGCACTGCACCTCGCACCCCAGCGCAAGCGCGAGCCCGATTGCCTCATCAGCAGTGCACTCACACATACTGTCAGGTGCGCCCGGATCAAGCGCACCGGCGGCGGGGCGGACGAGGACGGCACCACCGAGCACGAGCCCACCGAGCGCGTCGGTCCGCTCAATGAGCACATCCGCAACGTCGACGCAGGCGTCGAGGCGCGCCGCCTCAAGCAGCAACGCGTAGGGCGAGGAGTGGCCTTCACGTGCATAATCGCGGCCCTCCAGCCGGGCAGCTGCGTTGCGTTTGGCAAGTGGCGAGGGGGCCCATTCCCACGGAAGCGAGTCGAGGAGCCCACCGTCGCGCCTGGCGAGCGCACGGCTGCGTGGTACCAGCTGGTCGCGCGATGGCAGAGAGGGGCTGAGCGCCTGCTGTAGGCCACCGACTGCGTCGAGCGGGACGGGCACGGGTAGCACGCGCTCGGAGCGGGTGTGGACGAGAAAGACTGCGGGTGAGCCAGAGTATCGGCCGAGCCCGGCCACGCGTAGCGGCAGCGCGGGTATCGTGGCTAGCAGAGCGGCGAGAGCGTTGGCTAGCGCCATCGGCGGCGTGCAGCGCGCGGGCGCGAGCGCGGCGGGGAGTTTCGAGCCAACCGAACACCCTTCGGAGATGCCGGTCGATCTTCAGCGAAGAAGAAATCTGGCTCGGTCTGAGACTTAGTGAGAGAGAGAGGGCGGAGGGGAAGGCGCCAGGCTGGGTGGCCCCGGGGGGGGGGGGGGGGGGTGCTCCGCCAACCTTTCTCTCAGAAGAGAAAAATGAATATGTGTTACCCCCCAGGGACTGGCCGAGGGCAGCGTGGGTTGGAACGGTGGGTCGGACTTAGGTGGTAGGTGGGGCGGCGGCCGCCGAAGGGTTCGGCGCCGGCTTGTGCGTGGACTCGGTACTCGGTGGCTCGGATAACGGGGCTCGGGCTTGGACAGAACGGGTAGCAGCGTTCGCGGGTGGCTCGCGCTGAATTTCGGAAGGAAGGGGGCCGAAGGTGAACACTCCCGTCGAAGGGGTGGTCGCCGGAGACCTAGTCGGCGGAAGGGACTCGGCAAAACAAACGGCGGACTGGGTGGTGGGGCTCGGTGAGGTAGTGAAGTTGGGTTCTTGGTTGGACTCGGGAGGGTTACGGGATTGGCAGGATTCGGGGTTATCGTTCGTGGGTGGCTCGGAGGTAGATTCGGGACAAAGGGGGCCGGCAACGGCGCTCCCACTCGCAGGAAGTGCCGTCCGCGACCCATTCGGCGGTTGAGAAGCTCGAGAATCAACGGCGGACGGCGCGATCAGGCTCGGTAAAGTAGGGAACTTGGGCTCGAACTCGGACTCGTGGGGCAGGAAACAGGGTTGATTCGAAACAGGCTTGGACTCGTACTTGGAAAGAGAGGGTGGGGGGCCGGACGGAGGTCGGCGCGCCCATCGACGCGGCGACAGAAGGAGACGATGCTGACGGCAATTCGACGATCCTTGGACTTTTCGGAGGGCTCGCGGCGATGTGAGTGGAAGGGGATAGCCTCAGCTTCAACGGAGGCTCGGGCTCGTATTTGGGAGATTTCTCGGGGTTCGGATTCGGCGGTAGCTGTTTGGATTTGGCGGCATTAAGGGAGGACGGCGACTGCTGGGTTTTCGTGGCTTTGGGGAGGGAGGCTTTGAGTTCGGTAGTTGGCGAGGGATAGCGGTTCAACGGTCGAAGTTGGTAGAGAGGCGGTGGCGAGGGGAGCGGGAGGGGTTTCTCCCGATCTGCTTTCGACCTCTGGCGATGGGAAGGCGAGGCAGTGGGAGAAGGGATTAACGGCGGACTTGGGGAAGGAGGAAGAGGAGACTGGTGTAAATTATCGTTAGAAACATAATGAATGGGATGGGACCACGGAGCGGTCGTAGAAGTACTCGGTGACGTCGTATCGAGATTTTGTCGGTGGTGGCGTTCAAGACCAAGAGCTGTGAGGCCACTGGCGTCTCCGGCACCAAGAGCTGTGAGGCCTTAGGCTGACTGAATGTGAGGCCATGCACGCCTTCCGGGCCGGAGGAATAAGGCGTTTGACCCGCCACGTGGCCTTGACTTTGAGGCCGCGGACTTGCAAGGAGTTGCTCCCACGACCATGGGTCAACGTTGCTGAACGCGTCGATCACTGGCCCTTGGTCCTTGCTGGTCGCACATGCCGCTGTGTTCGGTAGCGCGCTGTCCTGTTTTGTTGCAACTAGGGGCTGCAGGCCCTTGCTTTCCGTGCTCGCTGGCTCTCCGTTCGAGTTGGCTGCGAACACTCTTCCGCCAGACACCTTTTGGAATGCAGAAATTGCAATGCCAAGGACTTGCTCGTCAAACATTTCGACGCGTCCGCACACCATGCATGGCAAACGACTCACCGTTGGACCGTTGTAGCGGGAAACGAAGGAGCGCACGAAGGAGTTCAAGAATCTCTGCGGCCATTCCGACTGAGCGAGCCACGAGTCCAACCCAGTCTCCATGGCACATACATGACATGTGCGTGCGCGCAACCCGCCGCACCCGGCGCTGCCCGTATTCTCCTCGCACGGCTCGCCGCGCGGTTCAGGCTCGCCCACCGGCAAGAGGGTCTTGTACACACCTTTGACCCAGTGCGCCAAGCTGGGTCACATGAAGTGTGCACGCATTCTCACCTGTGGTCATTGCGTTGGTCATTACGTTTGTAATCGCAGCGCCCGCCGCTATGTTGTATGCAACGTGATGGCGCGCGCCGCATCGCTCAAATTCACATCCGCTACGAAGCACGACGCGCGCCCAAAACAACGCGCCATGCCGCTCATACACACGCTCCTCCTCGCCACACTCGCTCCGCCTCCCCACTTCCTGTTTGGAACCTTCTACGGCGAGCAGGCCCTACAGCTCGCCGCCCGGTGGGGAAGCCACACCGAGCTTTCCCCTGCCCCTGCGCACCTCCAGCGCCTCGTGCGGGCCAAAACCGTCCTCGCCAACTCAGGCAACTTTGTCATCCTAGCAGCAGCGCAGGCAGAAAAAAGCAAGGCGACCCCATCGCTCCTCGTCGTTCAACCAGGCAGCGAACAACAACACATACTCAAAATATGTCTATGGGACCAAAGGCTCTCCGTGTCACAGCGCGGGGGGTGCATCGCAGTTGTATTTGCGCATATCCCATGGCGGTTTTTGGCACATTTGTGAGCCCATCCGTATGCCTTGGAATTTAGCCTCGTTTGTTTTGCCCCCCGTGGCTCTTTCGTGTGCTCTTACCCACTCTAGTGCTCGTTTTAGGCTCGTGTAGTCTCTCGCGATGAGTGCCGTGTCATCTGCGAATTGGCTTATCTTCAGGTTGTATCCGTTGAGGTCTACTCCCTGTATGTCGGGGTCCCCGTTTATTGCTCGGGTGAGCGCCTCTGTGGTGAGGAGGAATGTGAGCGGCGAAAGTGGACATCCCTGGGGCATCCCGCTTCCTATCGTGAAGGGGTAGCTCCGGCCGCCGTTGATTTTGATCGTGCGGATCGGTCTTGCTCTTTCGCTCGTGAGCGCCTCAGCTAGGTGTCGGAAGTTCGGCCCAAAGTTGAGCAGGCGGAGCGCCAAGTGATAGAATTCCCAGCTGACTCTATCGAATGCCTTTTCCCAGTCGAGTGCTAGGAGGAGACCCGGCTCCCCCGTTTCATCAAGGTACGCCCTCGTTAATTGCAAGAGGTGGGTGGCTTCGCTTATTAGTCTCCTAGGCACGAATCCTAGCTGGTTTTCTGAGATAATGTTACCTATTACTTTGCTAAGTCTGTTCGTTAGTATTTTCGCCAGGATTTTATAGTCACTTTGCAATAGTGTTATAGGCCTATAGTTTCTGGGGTCGCGCGCATCGCCCTTTTTATATAGGAGTATTATGTCTCCCTCTCTCATTGTGTACGGGATGAGGCCCGTTTCGAACGTTTGGTTGTATAGGTCTGTCAGGATCGGTGCTACTAGCTTCTCGTGTGCTTTATATACTTCCGCCGGTATCCCGTCTGGGCCCGCGCTTTTGCCGGGGCCTATGCTCCGGATGGCCTGTAGGGTCTCTTCCACCGTGATGCGCCCTTCCAGTCGGCGCTTGTCCAGCTCAGCGAGGGGCCGGTCGGATAGTGCGGTTTCGAGTTCGGGTTCCCTCCTCGACTCTTTGGGGGAGTACAGCCAGGAGTAGTACTTTCTGAATTCTCTTCGAATGCCATCATCGGACGTTGTCGTGTCGTGGTCAGCGTGTCTGGGGCTGTCCCAGTCCCTGGTTCTATATATTTCTTTGATGTTCCCGCTCCATTTTTGTTGTTTTAGTTTTCTGAAGAATTCCTTGGAGTGGAGGTCTTCTTGACGGAGCTTGTCGTGCCAGGGAAGGTGCTTCAGGGGCGTCTTGCCGCGCTCGTCTGCTAGTTGTCGGTTGGCTTCCGCGATCTCTCGAGTAAGGTTCGCGTCCGGTCCTTTCTTGATGAGCTTAACGTTGAGGGTCACAATCGTTCTTTCCAGGGTCGATTGGATGGTGGGCGTTCTTCGTGCGCGTGTTTCTTCTCTCAGGAAGGTGGCGACGAGCGTTTTCGCGTTGGCCCACTCCTCGGCTAGGTCACCGCCTCCAAGCGCGTTTCCTTGTGCTCTGCGAAAGAGGATTTCGACTACCCTCATGGCGCCCTCGCCGTGGATGATTTTGGCGTCTATGGGTAGGTCGTATTTGCGGCTTGGGTTGTAACACGGCGTCTCAAACGCAGCTAGCAGCGGAAGGTGGTCGGAGGCCGCCCTCCCCGTGAATAGGTCCGGGCTTGGGCCCATCTTGTGCCATTGGAATTTGTCGGTGTCTCGGCTATGGTATATCCGGTCTATCCTCGTATGGATGGTGTGCGCCAGGCGGGTGTAACCCGTTTTCGGTCCTAGTTTCATGGTCCGATGCGCGTCTTGCAATCCGGAATTTTTCATTAGGGTTCTCCACCTGTCGCCATGTATGTTGGCATACGGCGTCGGTCCCGTACCTGCCGTGTCGGACGTTGCATTCTCTACACAGTTGAAGTCACCCCCCATCAGCGTCGGGGTAGTGGCGCACTGCGTTATGAGTTGTTCCTGGCGAAGTTTTTCTATTTGGGCGCCTCTCGGCCCCGGGCTAGCGCTTAGGTATATTGAGATTATGCGATATAGTTTTTCGTCTAGTTCTATGTCCACCTTTATGCATCTCCCTTTTATGATTTCCACTACCGAGTCTACTCTAGGGATCACCCTGGCGCACGCGTCGCGAATCGCAATCGCGACTCCGCTTGCCGGGTCCGCTAGCTCTCCCGGCGAGACAAACCAATGCCAGCCTAGGAGGGTCGCCGTTCTGTGTGAGCGGTGATGCGAGCCGTCTTCGTACGCGTGCAGCTCTTGGAGGAGGAGTATGTCTACTCCCGCCTTACGCGCTTGAGATAGCACCGCGGCTAGTTTGCCGCCTTTGGTGCCGTTGATGTTGTATGTCGCGACCCGGATCGGTCCTTCACCTGGGTACCCGAGGGTGGAGTCAAAGGTGAGCCTAGGGTGCGGTGGGTGGGCCGCGTCGCGGTCTATCGCATGCAGCCTTGCTAATAGGGCCGCCGCGCACTCTGGATGGATTTTTAAACTTCATAATATTCTTACCGCACTCGCGGCGAATGGAAGCACTACCTACACGTAGCATACTTTCTACACCCCCACTCCCCCGGCCCTTCCCCCCCCGCCATCAGGCGGCTCCCCCCGTGCACTACTAGGGGGATAGGGGTGAAGGGCTTAGATATGGTCCGGTGGCCCGCGCCCCCCCCCGGTGATCCGTTCCCCCCTTCCTCCTACGCCACCTGGGCTGGCGGCCGACTCTGTCTCGACTTATCCTGTAAACAGGCGCGATCGCACTCGCACTCTGGATGGAGGAAGAGGCACGACGGGCCGTTCAGACAGACCCCCGCGATCTTTTTGTGGGGGTGGAGGTGGCAGCGGATCGTGCATTTGTTGTCGATCCATGCACCTGGAATTTCGTGCGAGAGGTTGCAGCGGACTCCGCGTTTGTTGCGAAGGCAGAGGCCTTGCTTGAAGCGTGCGCACGGCTTGGGTGGGTCTTTGCCCAGTGCCTCGCGAGCCGACTTGGGGCGGGGGGTGGTCTTCCAGCCCTCCCTGCGCTCTTTGCGTTTTGCCGCCTCTGCATCGCATCCGCAGAGGCGGTGCATGGGGGTTAAGCCATGGGCTACTTCTGGGCGCCAGCCCTTGCATCCTTTGGTGCTGCCGTGTATCATTAGCTTGTGGCCCGATTGCAGCGCTTGGGGCTGCGGAGGGGGGGGGAAGGGAATGCAGAGGGGCCCAGTTCTGTGACCTGCATTTCTTACCTTAAACGCGTGAACAATTACCGTAACGGTAAAAATAAAACTCAAATCCTCGAATTTCGAGACGAAAATCGGCGAACCAGGACTTGAGCCCAGGGAGAATCCGAATCTGCACGCCTTGCGCGACCACGGCGAACATAGAAGACGGTATATCGCGAAGAAGGCTCGTACTCGTGCCGAAATATTCATGCCAAAAGGCCTGAATACAACAGCGCCCCGAGGGGAGTTGGAGCCTGAGAGGTAGGCTAGGGCGCGAGGCGCCCTCCCATGCTTAGCTAAGTATAAGTATAAACTTAGTTCTAACACCCTGCATAACAGCCATGCGCCATGCTTGCCCGCTAAAGCGGACCAAAACGGCTTTAGGACTTCTAGCGCCCCACCTTTCTTTAGGTAAAAACAAAGAAAACCAACAACAAAGTGCATACACACTTCATGCGAGAGCATAATGTAAGCGAGACGAAGGCGATAACGATGACGCCCTCTTGTAGACGTGACGACGAGGATTGATAAGAAAAATGCCTACCAGCGCGATTAAACATGACAAAGTCCTCGTTGATTGTTTCCACCAACCATACCAGCTCGACTGACCGCCTGATCAGCAGCAGAGGATGCCATTCCCGATGTTCTGAGAAGCGTTGAGGCATCTACTCGAGGAGCTCTCAAGAGCTCCCCATGGCGACGTGAGCTCCCGAGCAACACAACTGCTGCAAGACAAATAATGACTCCCGAAACAAAGTGTACAGCCGACGCAGTCTTCAGCTCCCTTGCGAGGCCGAATACCAGAATTCCTTGGACGGCAGAGAAGACGGTCATGGTACCATAATATGTTGGCACGACTACTGAGGCCTCGGAGCGATGCAGACCAAACACAAGGCATACAATCATGATGGCTTCTCCTCCACTCATGAACCCACCGAGTACCCAGGCTGCAGGCTGTGCAAAGCCATTCTCTCCGCCCGGCCGGATAGTCTCTGCGAAAAGTAGCCACACAAGCTTTGTGAAGGTGATCGAGTAGGAACCATTGAACCCCGCCAAGGTGCCAAATGCAAGCCCGAGAGAGGTCCTTCCCTCCCATCCTCGACGCGTCGCGACGACCACAAAGATAGCAGCACCGCATGCAACGGTCGCAGTTACCAATAGACCAGCCAGGGGTCCTGGTGAAGTCCCAAACATGGCACTGATCTCGCCCATTGTCATGGATTCGACCAAGAGCACTGGGGCAGAGAGCACAACCAACACTGCGCCCAGAATGATCCCGATCGTGCCGATGGCGTCCCAGTTATTGAAGGTCTCGCCGAAGAGCCGGTTTGCGCCGATGGCATTGAACACTATACCCATATTCGTCACGGCCGCCACGACTGACTGCGTCGCAAAGTGAGCGCCAAAGAATTGCAGGATTTGGCCAAAGGCCCAGGTGGCGGCGGCTGAGTACCACAGCTGGGATCTGCTGAGGATGGCGTGCCCGCCCGCAGAGTACCACTTGAGGCCTAGGAGCCCAGCAACGCTGGTCCCCACTCCAAGCAGCGCGAGCAGCGCGCCGACGGCCTGATCGGCCAGCCCGGGCATCGGGACGAGGGCAGCGGCGCCCTCAGGACGGCGGAAGATCCCCTCTGTCAGAGTTTTCTTGTTGTCCTAGTTTAATCCTAGTGCTGAGGGACCGTGCCTCATCGGCAACGGAGCCCCTACCCCGCGATGGGGGTGTGCGCGGTTGGTGCATGGCTCGTCCGGTGTATGTGGCTAGGGATGCTAGCCAACAAGACCTCTTACAAGACTACAATTTCTAACGTGGTACCCCCGCCGAGAGACCACCCCAACTTCTACAACCACAGCGCGCTCGACGACGCCGCTCAAGGGTACAACACCACAACGAATAAACTCGACAAATTCGTTGAAAATCTTTTCTTCGACTCAGCGGCCGCCGACCGCGCCACACGCTCCTCCAAGTGGTGGGACCTGGACCACATGGTCAAATCATCCAACAACTTCAGTGACAGCCACAGCCAGAACCGCCCGCACTCGACAGTTCAAGGGTGGCAAAAAACCACAATTCCACATCGAATGACCCCAAAATCCATCCCTCAGCATCTATTCTTAGAGCCCTCGAGGCGTCGGGACGCTCGAGGTTGTCACCCGTGTCGGATGGTCACATCAGCCACTACGAGGCGCGTCGAATCTCCCCGGCTACCAGGCGCAACAGCGTTGCAAAGTCGGGCAGCTCGAGCAAGGAAGCCCCCATTGCTGCAATGGGGAAAATCTCTTCCCCCTGGGGAACGATTGCCCGCGCCTCCCCACTGTTTCGTCAAACTGCATAGCTGCCACCTCTGCTGCACCCCCCCCTTGGGAGACGGACTCGCAGAGGGCGCAGGCGAAAGGTCTAAGATTCCCCCCCCGCGCGGAAAACACGCCGACCGCACCTCCGGAGGGGGAACAGGAATTCCCCCCCGCGCGCAGAATACGCCGACAGGAGCTCCGGTGGGAGGAGGGCAGGAACCCCCCCCGCGCGCCCCCCCGCGCGCAGAAAACGCCGACCGGACCTCCGGAGGGGGAACAGAAGAACCCCCCCCGCGCGCAGGGAACGCCGACCGGACCTCCGGAGGGGGAACAGGAATTCCCCCCCGCGCGCAGCAGACGCCGACAGGAACTCCGGAGGGAGGAGGGGGGGAACCCCCCCCGCGCGCGCACCGTGGGGGAGCCTCGCCCCGCAAGGAAGCGTCCGCAGGGGAAACCCCCCGCGCGGAACTGGCCGGCCGAGGACTTTTCCCCGCACCATCCGACGACGACTGGCAATTCTATTTTTATCCTGGGGGAGACGACGACTGGGAATTCTATTTTAATCCCGCGGGCGAACATGCACTGATCGCCGAAGCCATCTGGTGCAATCTCCATCGCTCCGACAGCCGTACTCGGCGAGGACTGGTCGTACCGCGCGTGATATTCACCATCCTTCCGCGGCGCTCGACCCCATTCTCAATCCTGCCTATAATTCGATCAAATTTCTGTGAGCTGCCAAACTTCGGCAGGCCGTCGCTCTCAAAGTACGTCGTCCAGAACCCCAAGAAGCTCTCGAGCGTCAATACCAAAGGTCGAGGCGTCTCGAAGAAGAACGGACAAAAAATTCCGTCCTAGAAACTAGGACCACGTCCTAGAAAATCCTTGGATTTCTAGGACTCTGCCGATCATGCCTCCATTATAGCCTATGGTGAGCTTATGAGACATCCCATCACCTGAAGCAAACCATCTCCACATCCCATTCAACCTTAGCTCTCCCCATGACCAACTCTGCGGAGCTTGTCTTTGCTTACTTTTGCTACCACATTCAGCATGCGGTGCTGCACTCGGGCGTCCGCTCGCACCAGAGGAGTTTTATTTTAGACCTTTTGGAGCAGTAGGCTAGCGGATTGGACGATTGGACACTTAGATGACAGAACCAAGCTTGGTGGTCACTGAAGGTCTCAAAGAGGGCAGTCAAAGCAACATTTCATCTCCTGGGGACCATGGGTAGAAGAGCTCCCCATTGGGTGGTATCAGCCATTTCTCCCGTTTCTAGGACAAGCAGCAATTCCGACCAGGTGACCCGTAAACGCGTCACAAAACTTGGTGTTGCTGAGGGAATGGTGCCTAGGTACACCTGGAACATTTAATGAGGACATGCATGTGGTAACTCAATAGCCAAGGTTTGGGACAAAATAACATGGTATGCTCATGCTCTCACCTAGCAAAGTCCGTCCTAGTTTCTAGGACTGGTCCTAGAAAGCTGGGTACCTTTATCCGAGAAGAACGGCGCACGCTCGAATGACGTGTCGGCAGATACCATACATCTGCGTGTCACCGAGTGGCCAGACCACTCTCTCAAGGTCGTGGCAGGACAGCTGTGGTGCGGCGTATGCCGATGCAACTTGGGCTCGAGCAAGCAGTCCGTGACGCGCCATTGCACCAAGGTCAGCAAGCATCTGGAGGGCATGAAGAAGGACACAACCTCGGACAAGAACAAAGAGGCAATCCAGGCTGCCCTTCACGACTATAAGGGCGTGATCAAGGAGTGCCATGGAGAGGACGCGATGGTGCTAGGTCAGCAGCGCATGCCGATTGATGTCCAGGTGTCACGCGCCGAGTGGGTAGAGGAGCTCCTCCGCGCTGGCATTCCCTTGCAGAAGAGCGATAAGCTACGCGCGTATATCGAGCGCCGCGCCGGCGTCTCGCTTACGGCGTCCAATCATCTTCGTGGCCTTCTCGCCCCGCTCAAGCTCAAGGAGGAGGCTGCGTTGCGCACCGAGTTCCAAGACGAGTTCGTCGGAGTGTACCACGACGGCACCACACATTGCGGGGAATCATTTGCGATCGTGCTCCGCTCATGTCTTCCGGGCTTCGTCTTTCAACTGCGCGTGGTTCGAGTCATGTTCTTGCGCGGCTCGATGACTGCCAACCAAATCTCGGCGTGCCTCATTGACACCATCTCCGCGCACATGCACATCTCTGTCACCAAGGTGCTCTCGTGGATGAGCGACCGTGCCTCCGCGAACTTGGCATCGTACCGTGATTCTCTTCAAGGTCCCTTCCCCTACTCGGACCACAACGGTTGTCTCCCGCACACCGGCTCGCACGTGGGCGAGAAAATAGAGGTGTGCCGCACGCCGCACGCGGCTGATGTGCACGCATATATATATATGCATGCATGCTGCTACCAATTGTCCTGCTGCTTGTGTGCTCACCATGCTATCTCCCGCTCTGCAGGTCCAGCGAGTGATATTGGCATACTTACTTACTCATTGACTTTGAGATGCATTATCTTCTGTGACCGTTGAACCCCCCCCACCCGCCCCCCGAGCTCGTTCGAGAAGTCTCCGAGCTGTACCTGCTGAGTGTAAAGGGCGTGGTGGTACGGCTGTGTGATGGAGATGGCGACTTCCCGAGCGCGGCCATGGGCGGTCAGCCCCCAGAGCATAAATGGAGGGGAGTAGGTGGCCATGTTGTCCAAGTTAGGGGTCAATGAAAATTATATACCTAAATAGACGAGAGGGGTGTGACAAAAAAAGGGAACCTCGGGTTGCACCTTCTCCGTGCCCCTACCCCTAGCCCCTATGCTGAGACTTGCCACGATCAAGCATCCGCTTGATTCGACAGTTTGAAGACAAGTCTCAATCAGGGTGCACGCCCTTATGTCGGTGGGGAGGTTGTGTTTACCTAGACATTAGTAGGTTTTAGCCCAGAATCTTCAGATGTTTTTAGTAGCGGTTAGTTTGTTAGGATTTTTTTCTTATTCTTATGGTTATGGCAAAGAGCAAAGAGCGCATAGTGTGGGTGCTTTATCCACTTGTTTTGTCTTTTGGTGTGGGGGCGCTCGTCCATATGGACGGCCTCAAGGCGAGAATCATAAGGGAGCGGTTGCTACGGCCATAGCATATGACTGGGCGCCCTCGATCCGGATCGATCGGCATTTATGTCTTCCGGTGGCGCACATGCCGATGTTGAATATCGAGCACGGGGATACTACGTGCGCAGCAACCGCATGCATGGTCATGGACTACTTGTAGATGGGTTTTGCGCACGTAACTCTGTTCCAGTTGCCTTGTCTTGATGTCAGCTGAGATCACTTGACCGAAGTCAGCTAACTACCCATAGTTCCTTTACCACATGGGGCAACTGCCTCAGTATTAGGCAGTCGGCATAGACGAAGGAGCTGCAGGATCAATACTGATCCATACGGGCTGACAACCCTGGAGGGATGCCGCCTTATACATGAAGGTACGTCTGGCACTTCAACCGTGATGCCTACGCTCCACGCACTGCCTGCACTCTGCCGCAGAAAGCTCCCCGGCGATCACAGCACATTCGCTAACATCTAATGGCAATCAATCGTCCCCACTCTACTGGGCTCGGTGCACAATCTTGAGACCATCTTGCAACGCCTTGGTGTAATCGTTGAGCGCTGCGACCAACTGCTCCTCAGATGCCATCCTGCAGAAAAAAGGGGGAGGGGGGAAGGGGCAGGGAGGGGAGCATACGGACCGAGTTAGAAAGGTAGGTGCACACATGGTGGAATGTCAGTGCGGCACGTGGATGCGAAAGTTCCGGGCGTTGCGCCGTCTTGCCTGTTTTTGGTTTCAACATCCAGATCCCTCTCCACCGCCGCCATCTTCCGGAGCATCTCCGCCTTGAACACCTCATCTGCCTTCTCACGAGCCTGGAATGGTGTCCACGTGCGAAGCAGCAGAGTGTCAAACGCTGTGCGCACGTTAGCTGTGGTGATTCGTCGCGCGTTGTGCCAGGCCTCGATTAGGCACTTATGCAAGCTCTACCGTGAGCCATAATCACGTATGAGTGCTACCAAATCAGGCTTTGTGCAGGGCAGATGCCCTCGAGGCCCAAATACTCCACAACACCATGTTCGCACCTTGAGTGCGGCGTAAAAGTCATCTTTCATCAGTACAATGGCGGCTTCACGGGCAGTTCGCTCCGCCGTCACCTTCTGCTGGACACGGAACACCTCATCGCCCACTCGTTTCAGTGTTTGCGCCTCGCGCTGTAGCCGAGTGACCTGCGGACAAAACGGGAAAGAGCGCACTCGACAGACTTGTACGATCCAAGCGTGCAGTGACCACTCCGAACCGACGTCTCGCCCGCCCGTTGCGCTGGCCACATAGCCTTTAGCCCACGACCGCAGCAATGAATATTCAAGGCTGCGCAGGCCGCGTTGCTTGCCTTTTCGATTTCGAACTGCTTGGCGTGCTCATTGAAAGTGTCAATGACTTCCTTGTTGGCCTTCTGTATTTGAATTTCCCGATCCCGAGCCTCCTCCACGAGTGTGCTCTCAATCTATGTGAGCGCGTGGCGGGAAAGCGCACGAGATGTGGATGCGAGGATACAGGCGGCAGCGACGCCGAGGGGCGCCATGAGAAGGTGTTGATTCCGCCCAAGTGCAAACAAATGTGCATCCTACGTGCCGGGCATTTCGAACGCAGGAGCCCGGCGCAAAAACAGCGGCCATCGCACCTGCTCTACTCTGGCCACGAGCGCATCAACCTGCGCCTGGAGCGGCTCATATGACTCACGCAACGACTCCTTGAACTCCAACTGGAGCTTTTCCAATTGCACCTCGAACATGACCTGCCCCACGCGTGGCAGGCCGAGGGGTCAATCAGCCGGGAGGGCGCGACGCGGCAGATTCGCCACGCCGCGTGGCGCTTGCGTGCGATGAGGCGGGCCTCTTGGCTCGCACTGCTTCGGCAAAGGATAGTATATTCGGCCGGCGAAGGTTGGCTCCAAGGCGGCAGCCGGCAAGGCGGCGGCAGGCGCTGCGCCGTCCTGCGTTGATAGCAAAATCTGCTGTCTCGCCTCAGCTAGAAATTGCGACGTCTCATCTGCCTCAGCCTGCGCCCCCCCTCCCTTCACTTCCTTGCCTGGCTGTGGCTCACCAGCTCTTCCTCTCCCTCTCTCCACCTGTCCCGTTTAGTCACCGGCTGCTCGCTGCTGCATCCACCTCCTCTCCAACGGGTCTGCTGCTCTCGGCTCTTCCCTCTCCCTAAGCCTACTCCAGATCTCACTCCCCCACCCTCCTCCTTCCACCAGCCGCTCCAATCGCACCTGCAGTGCCTTTGAGGCCTCAATACGTCGTTTCGTCTCTGTCCGGATGACTCGCTCAACCTTACCCAGCTCAAGCTCTAGCCGTGCGACCCGTTTCTCCTCCGCCTGCTTCCTGATCTTCGTCTCCTCCTCGAGGTCACCGTAAAAGTTGTTGAAGTCGTCAGCGAGGGCATTCAGCCTCCCCGTCGTGCTTGCGGCAGCCGAGGCGGCGGTGCGCCGCGTGCCGCCCGTCATGTTGGTGCCGGCAAGGCTGCGCGTGTCCATGCTCTCTGCCCACACACTGTTCACGGCGGCAGAGGCGAGAGGGAGAGGGAGAGGGAAAGAGGCAATGAGGAAAGTTGGGACGGAGAGATGGGGAAAGACGGGGGGGGGGGGGGGGCGGGTAAGGGAGAGGGAGAGGAAGAGGGAGAGGAAGAGGACGAAGGAGAGGGAGAGGGAGAAGGCGCCGGACCGTTTCGAGGGGATACCGGAAGGGGGGAAGCCCATTCACCATTCATGGAGTCGAGGTCGATCGAGGGGAGTAGGCGTTAGATTTTCTTGTTGTGGCGTTGTGGCAGTATAATCCTAGTGCTGAGGGACCGTGTCTCATCGGCATCGGAGCCCCTACCCCGCGATGGGGGTGTGCGCGGTTGGTGCATGGCTCTTCCTGTGTATGTGTATGTGGCTAATACCAAAACATCTGAGCGTTAGTACCACTACTCCCACTAGCCCGGTACTATTAGGCCGGTCATTCTCGCTTTTTAACCACTATTTTCCATCCCTCCTAGCTCCTGGGTGTCCAAGAATTCCCCAGGGAACCCCCCTTACCTGCCCCCCCACATCCCCCCCGCGAACCCCCTCTACCCCACGAAAATCCATGGCGTCGGTGAGTGACTCCCCCGCCTTGTCCGGCCCATCGGACCATCGACCATGGACCAATGGAGGTCTATTTTGGGAGAATGGGAGGATCGCGCGCGTGAGGGAAGCAGTGAATGTCGGGCGAATCCCCATAAGAAACGCGGAGTTTCCGCGTCGGCCGATCGCCGGCTGTCGGCCTCGCAATGGCTGCTAGCTGGTGACTGGTGAGGAGCCCAAGCTCAAGTCGCGTTCCGTCAAAAGAGGGCCAGGTGATATTTTTTTTCACTCAAAATGCTTGTTTTCTTTTTAGGTAGGAATGTCTCAACAATTCCTCCGCCTCGTCTCCAATGTATTTGGTCATTGGGATCTTGTCGTACTCGTCGGAGTAGTCGCCGACGAGCATGAGCTTTGCCTTGCACCAACGGCCCATGTATGTGTGGAGATGGACTGTTCCCAGGATCCGGGTAAGGCTCCTGAGACTCCATCCTTGGCAACCCACGCGTCCGTAGGCGGCCTATCGACTTGGGTAGCGGGTGAAGATACTTGGGAAGGCTTGGGCACGGGTGCAGTGGTGACGGGGTCCGCGCGCGGCGGCGAGGGCGGATTTGGCGGTGCAGAGGGCGGTGATGGGTGCATAGGAACAGATTGAATCAATCTCTAGTGGGTGATTTCTAGCGAGAGACCACACACAACTCAGTAGGGGCTCAAGGGTACGAGGGGTCACGGCATGGCTTCGATCGCAGAGCGCTGCGACGGTTGCTGGGTGCGTACGAAGACACGCCACACCACTTTCTAACATAAACAAGGGCAACACGTAATAAACACGGGAGCGAAAGCCACGGTGGGTCAACAGAGAGAGCAAAGAAGGAACCAATTGGCCAGAAGAGAACTCGTCGTCCTGTCGTCCTAGAGAAGGATTGCACACAGAAAAGGCGCGAAAGGGATTCATCCATGCTTAGTGAAGATCCTACAAGATTCATCGGCGAATAGCGTCTCAACGCGAGCACAGCGGCGTGCACTTTACCTATAGCTTTTACGTAGCTTAGCCATGGAGTAGCTGGTAGACTTAAAAAGTCTAGAAGCTTACAGAGGTGTCAGACTTACAGAGTCTAGATGCTTGAGGTTCTTGAGGGTGTACTTTAGCAAGCAAGATGCTCGCTACTTCCTTGGTCTTCATCGACACGTGCTTACTACTCCCTTGATCTCCATGCCTGGGTGATCAGTCCAGAGCTAGAGCATATTCATATTCCGAGTAGAAAGAAGCCTGTAGAAGCTGCTTGGCCACGTGGATATAATGGTAGACCAACATTGAATGAAGTGTAGTGATTGATAGAAGCGTGGAGACGTCGTAGACGTATAGATAGACATGAGAACGAAGATTGATGATTTACCATCGCGGTTATATAACGGTAGAGCGGAAAATAGCGGAATAGCCTGCAGAGGCTCGCGAATGCGACAGTATGGCTCGATGAGTGCCGCGGATGAGCAAGCGGATGACGCTACGCGAGATGGCCAAGCGGTTGCGCCTGAGGAGCGGATGGGAGCTGACCCAGTGCCACCTGCCCCAGTGCCACCTGCCCCAGCGTCAACCGCATCGCCAACCGTAGCACCAACCGCAGCGCCAACCGCAGCGCCACCCGCAGCTCCTGCGCCTGCCGCGGCGATCCTATCGGGAGCGGGCAGAACACGGACGCTGATACAAGCCGGGGCGTGACGACGACGGAGGGGGAGTCGGGCGGGGGGACCTAAAAGCGGGAAACGGTGCAAGGAGAGATGTGCGCCCCTCCCTACCCGCAACACAAATAGGTCGAGAAGACACGTAAAGACCGGAGGGGAGAGCTGCCGCTCCCCCCTCCCCTCCCTCTTCCCTTTTCCTCCTCTCTCCCCTGCGGCCTTGGCCCATGGCGCGCGCCTGGGGCCCCTCTTCAGGTCCCCAGGTGGCCTGCAGGGGCCTGGAAGCACAGCTCAGGGGGCAGGTGAGGCTGGGGCATGGCCCTGGCCCCTCCTGCCTCTCCCTCGCTGGCGCTCCGCGCCCCTACAGGTCGACTGGAGCTGGCTGAGGGGTCCTGATCAGGGGGGCCCAGGGGGAGGAGGGGCTGGTCAGAGGGATGGGCTGGCCACGACAGGCCAGGGCGGGCGAATCAGGCGTGCCTGTGGGGAGAGGGATGGGTCAGCAAGGCAGTGTGCTCCTGGCAAGCCATCAGGCGTGCCAGGAGAGTGGGTGGTTCCTCCCCCATGGCAGGGGAGGAGTGGAGAGAGAGGGGGGCTCGTGCCCCCCCATGGGCGAACTAAGTATAAACTTAGTTGTGGGTTTTCTCTTATTAAAGTTTCATTCTCTTGAACGCAAGGAAGTGTTTGGTTTGTCTCAAGTAGACCTCAACGGCATCTCGCATTCACGTTGTATGTTGTGACAGATAGGACAACTTTCGATAGTCACTGGATAGTAGTGGGGCTGCAATTCCTTGGCACGGAGGGAGGTATCGCGTCGGTTCGACGCCCACTGACAAGGCTAGGAGGAGCGCGTGAGGGAAGTGGTGGGCAATAGTCTCTCGACCACACGCATACATAGAAGCCTGAGAGCCTTAGCCCAATTTGTTTTCAAAACACGCTACCGTCCCGATGGAAGCATCGGATGACCTTAGACAAAGCCTGCCGTCGCGTGTTGTGATGTCGTCAAATGAGTACGAGATGACAAGGTCTATAAGCTATACGGCTGGAGAAAAAGATGTACAAGGGCATCGCCCAGTGGTCACGGATGCTAAGGGAGAGACGCGGGTATCGTTCCTCCCAACCTTGACGGGATGTGACACCCCCTGCTTCTACAACGCGTTGATGGCGTGGCAACAGAGAAACGGCACCCTGCTCCCGCAATCTGAGAGCATTTAGCCAGCATCGCGGCGAGGGGGGAAGGCGGACGGAAAGTGTGACCGTACTGTGGCGCATATGTAGGGCTCCCTGGGCCGAAACTTTATCTTCAGGGAGAAACTGCCCAATGGTGCGGCTGCTAAGCGTGGCTACCGTTGACGTGACGACCATTTCGCAAGCACCCCATTCTGCCGCCATTCGCGTCCGGTGCTTGCGGGTAATTTGAGGTGAAAGGTGGTGCACTGCTCGTCCGCAGATAACCATGCCTCGCCTCCCACAAATTCCGTCACGAGCTTCACCGCTGGCAAGCCAAAACCATCACTAGAGGGGGGGGGGGGGCAGGGATTGGCCTCCCGGACAAGTCCCGGCGCCAGCGCAAGGGATGGCCTGGAGTTTGCGTCTGCTTGGCGGACAGACGACACACCTGCTGGTCGGGCTGCGCAAGGCACTTGCACTGGCCTGTGGCCCCTTCTTCGAAAATGCGACTTTGCATTCGGATGGAGTGAGCGGAGTGACGTCGGCACGATTGGTGTTGGTGATCGTCAAGTAAATGAAGCTAAGCGCATCGCCTTCGCCTGCGAAGAGACGAAGTGGATGTAGGAAAAAGTGAATGTAGGCCACGGTCGCCTCATGGGCGCCTGGTGGCACTTTGAGCAAAGATCGCCGGCGAGCATGCGGTGAGGAGAGGCGGGATGGCGATGCACTCTCGCACGGGCGCACCGGCTACAAGCTGCGCCGCGATATGCACGGCGCTCCCTGGCTGCCCATATTTTCCGGCGTTTGAAAGACCCTCGCGCAGCAGCAGCCGAAACAGGCTCCGGTCAACCAGCACGCGCTCGATAGAGTCTATCACCGCCAGCTTTCCTGCAACGGCATTCTCAAGCTCGGCGCGCACCGCCGTGTCAATGAGGGATGTCACGTAGATGCCAGCCTCGAGTTGCACGTACACTTCGCGTGTGTGGCACCTGCGCTTGACGGCGGGTGGTGGAGAACACTGGCGTCGCGCAGTTGCAAAGGTGTGGGCGACGTTTGGGCAGCAGGCGTACCACTCGGAGGCGTTCTCGAGCATCTTCTGCACCTGGTTGATGAGCGCAACGGCCTCATCCGATAGAGACTGACCACTCACCGCGGCATGTATTCCGAGCAGCCCGCTAAGCAGCGCGTTTGCGCCGCCACACTGGCCCTTGATCACATGGTACAAGCGCGAATCAGCACGTCGGTGGATTGAAGCGACTTGGAGCGCTGCGCGCAGCTGATGCTCATCAGCGTTGATTGCGAGGCCACAGAGGATGCCCATCCCGTTGCCCAGGAAAAGCAGCGCAGGCTCGCGCCAGCCGATGGAGTAAACGGGCGTCACGCAGTGGATGAGTGTCGAGATTGTACCGATGAGGATCCGGTGAAACACAGGGTAGTGGCGCATTGCCATTACGAGCTGTGCGACGAGCGTGCCGAAGCTGAGGCCAACCGGCTCAGCGATGAAGCCACGTGGCGGAGGCGCCGGCTCGGACTGGGCAATGTACGCGCCAATCAGTAGGAGCGAGGCCACCTGTGGGCAGAGCACCGAGCCCAGCCAGAGACGCTCATCGGGCGGCGGCAGCAGCACCATCGCAGCGAGCGCGCACGCGCCTAGCCAGAAGCCGAGGACGCGGATCGCGCCATTTTCGAAGGCAGAGGAGAGCATGAGTGAGCCAAAGGTGGCAAAGCCGATATAGACAAAGTTGAGGTAGATGCCGTCGTGCTTCAGTTCGTGGGCGCATTGAGGGGCGGGTCGGATCGCGGGTTGAGCGCATTGACGCTCCCACAGCCAGCGGTGCGTCGCCTCTGCCGCAACGCGGAGCGGTGGTGAGCGGAGGAGCGGAGCGAGCATTGCGCTGTGCGTCGATCGGAGCCGCTCGAGCGCGCGTCCCAGTCGGTGAAAGAACGGATGCCCCATTGCGCAGCGGCCTCTCTTCGATCCCAGCCTTCTCTTCCCTCCCCCTTTCCCCACTCTCTCCGCACTCTCTGCCCCACTCGAGCGGCCCTGGAGCCGACAAGGCAACATCATCCCGCTGGGCCGTGAGGCTTCTTCTCACGGGATCTCTCCCCCGCACAAGGGCGGGGGGGGGGGGGGGGAGGTGAAGGGGGAGAGCCGAGATCTGCCCAAGTAGTAGCTTTTACGGGGGGAGGAGCCGCCTTCACTTAGCTCGCCGCCCCAAACTGCGGTACGATCTCGGTGGTCCTCAGCAGGGCACCCGCTCGCTTTCCCGCCGGGGGGGGTGGGGTGGGGAAGCAAGGCCCCCCCCTCACTGTAAAGTACTGATCTGCCTTCTTCCTCTGCTGCCGACCGCCGGCCGCTCCTCAAAAGGCTTAAAGTACCTCGGCGCCACGAGAAGAGGAAAGTACCGAGACATCGAACAGCCGCCGTCCCCCCACCCCTTTTTTTTTTGGTTCGGCGGCGGCGGCGGCGGCGGGGGGGGTGGGAGTGTGCGTGTTGCGGTGTTGCGGTCGCCTCCCGCTCGCTGGCGCGCCTTTAGGGGTCCATCCCCACCGGCGCACAACGCGCGGGCGCGCGCGCACCGGACACGAAGGTCGCGTTCCGGCGAAAGAGGACCGGCGTTAGAACTTCTAGTTAGAGCGTTATAGCGTATAGCGTCGTAGGACATCTTGTTAGCTAGCATTCCTAGCCACATACCACATACACATGCACCATACACCGGCAGAAAAAAAGTGCCACCATGCGCAACGAACTAGCTTGCAAATGCTGCTTGCTGGGTCCGAATCGTGGAGGGTCCCTCGGGGGAACATGCACCGCGGGGGAAAGCAGAGAAGAAAGTTGTTATGCTAGTCTTTATTTAATCTTAAATACTGCTCTATATACAACTGTGGACATTTGATCGCTCAATTCGACTGATGTCCCACAATTGACGGAACGACACCTCGGGATCCCTTCCTTCCTCTCCTTTTGTTTCCTTGGCCGACGAGGCTCGGAGTCCCTGACGAATTGGGATGGCCCTTAGGGCCTGAGGGCAATGAGGAAGGAGGCATGCCGGCGGCAGGCGCGGCGGAGGAGACGGCTTCGGAGGTGCTGACGGGCTGAAGCCCGTCAGCTGAGGAAGGCGGGCAGGCGGGCTTGAGCGAGGGCGAGGACGGCGGCGAGAACGACATGGAACGAGCGGCGAGAGGCGAGGGCGAGTGAGAGGAGGGCTGTGATGGCAGGGGCTGGCGAGGCGAGGCGAGTTTGTTGGGTACGAGTGTTACGAGAGCGAGAGCGACGAGAGCGAGAGCGACGGATGACGACTGACGACAGGACGACGGACAGAGACACCCAGGAAAAACACCCCGACTCTCGCCCCACGACTTTCTCACATAACTCGACTGAAATCAAACCCAAACACTCCGGCCAGACGACGACGGACGACGATCAGCAGTGTTGGGGCAACAGTACTGGCACCAGTGTTTGGCGCCAGTGCCAGAACCTACTTTTATAAGTGGGGGTCAATGGGGGCCTCGCGCCCCCCTCTCTCCATTGCGGACAACCCCCGGGGTGGGCCCGTACATTCAACCCCAGCCCCTGCCCTCTGGCAGGGGCAGGGCACTCATCAATACAGCCCAGACCCCCAGTGGGCGCGGGCCGCGAGCCGCACTCCCAGGCCCGCATGGGCCTGCTCTCGTACTGACTCCCCCCCCCATCTCTGGTCGCCAGGCAGACAGGGGCCTCAGGGCGGCACCCAAGGCCAGCGAGGCGAGCGAGGGAGAGGCAGGGGGGGCCAGGGGCTGAGCCCCAGCCTCCACTGCCCCCTGAGCTGCCCTTGCTGGCCCTCTGGGCGCCCCTGAAGGACCTCTGAGAGCAGGCCATGGCGCGCCGCATGGCGACGCGCCGCAGGGACCGGGGCGGAAGAGAATGGAACGAGGGAGAGGGGGGGATTTGCACCCCCCCCGATGGAGTGTGGTGAGAAACGAGCCCCGTTTGCGTTAGCAAACGGGCGAAGGGGGGCGGCTGGCGACAGGAGAGGCGAGAAGAAGGGAGTGGCTCAAGACGTCCCTGTGGCAGGTATCGGGGGGCGCAGACATTTATTTCTTCGAGGACCGCTCGCGGCGCGAGCTGTAAGGGCCGTTCCCCTTTTTTGACGAGAGGTTCCTCCCCCCCCCCCCGGTGCTTTTTCCCGGAGAGTCGGCCGGCGTCGACCGGACCGCCTCAATGGGTTTTTGCTCATTTTAACTTGTGGGGAGTTAGAATGGGAGCCGGGGGCCTGCGAGGGGGGAGATGTGGAAGGGTGCATAGGAGTATGTATCTGTGACAACAGCACGCGCCAAGGTGTACGGGCAGGTGCGCTGAGGGCTGTCGTGTTAGTACCGGGCTAGTGAGAGTAGTGGTACTAATGCTCAGATAGATTATTATTGGCGCCAGTGCCAGTTCCATCTCAACTGGCAACTGGCGCCAGCTCGCCAGTTCCCAGCAAATAGTGAGCGATGTTAAAAAAATATAAAAATATATAAAAAAATTGAAGAGAGTCAAGGGCCGCCTCCGGCGCTTTGGCCGCACGCGGCCTACCGGATTCGAACCGGGGCTCCCAACGTATACATGATCATGGAGTACCACACTAAGCTGCCAGGGTGTGCTCGCTCTCATAAAGTGGGAAAATCAAGTTTTATACACTGTATATTTTACAATTGGTGTCCTTTCTCCCCCACCCTCTGCCCTCCAGAGTTGGCGCTAGCTGGCATGACTAGCTCTTCCAACCAAAGATCTGGCGCCAGCTGGCAGACCACCGATAGCTGTCACCAGCTACTAGCGCCAGTGATAGCTCCAAATCGGTGCAAGCTGGCGCGCTGTTGCCCCAACACTGACGATTAACCCCTTACAGAAAGATGGCATCTATTGTTGCAAGCTTTGCTGAAGCCAACAATCTCAATCTAGATGGCAAGCTTTGCTGATGTGGCAAGCCATCTATGAGCAAGCTTTTCGGGCGCGCAGCGCTCGGGCGCCCGGGCTCCAGGCCTCCGCGCGTCCGCGCGCTTCATTCAGGCGCAAAGTCGAGAGCCGTGGCCTGTGGCCCGAGCTCGAGAGGCGAACAGAGGCGCAGAGGCGCAGCGGCGCCGCAAGTTGTCACTGCAAGAGAGGAGAGAGTTATCATACAGTCTCATAGAGTATGAAGTGTGATGAGTAGCACAAGCACAAGAAGGTATTGTCGTACATACAGTCGGGACGGGAACGTACCATAAATAGCTTTCCATAAATAAGGCCCGACCGAGCTTTATTTATCGAGCTTTGGTGCCATTCTCATTCCGACCATAGATTGGACAAGCTTTCCGGCAAGCTTTGGTGTACATGTCAACCATCTCTCCAAACAAGCTTTCTGAGATTTTGAACCATCTTTCTGTAAGGGGTTACTGACGATCAGAAGGCGATCTGTCGGCGATCCCGTCTGGAAGGGGAATCGCACCATAACGGAAACGAGGGGCAATCCTGCCGCACAAGATTCCAAAAGACTTACCGAATAAGACGAGAGAAGTGCGGTGTGCCTAAGGGGGAGATGCGATAAGATTGCAAATTAAACCTGATTGCAATCACTGAAGTAGATAGAGAAACGCGGAGAAGATAGCGAATTAAACCTATTTGCGAGGCGCCTAGGAGGGAGAAAGGTGGGGAAACTTCCCTGCTTCTCTTCGAGAGAAAGAGAGAGGGCGCTCCACAACCCAAGATCCTATTCGTCCAAGCGAAGCTTTTTGACCGAGAACGAGAACGAGAGAATTATAACGATAAATGCCGAACGACGACGAGAAGCCTAACGAGTGTCGATTCGCGAATGCGACAGTCCCGTGCGCCCGCTCCTCGCTTCGCTCCTCCGACGCCCGGCCCCCCCTTCTCGTTTCATTATCATTAGTCTTTCCCTCGTTCCTAGAGTTTCCCGCGTTCTTTTCCCCCGTCGTTCTCCTCTTTTGTTTTGCCTTTTTTTTGTTTCTGGCGTGCTCGCCCGGAAGCACCTCAGAGGGTGCAACCTCAGGTTTGGTTGTTTTTTTCGCAAGTGCCCTCGTCGTGCGGTGGTCGGTGCGGTGTGTGCAGGCGTGTCGCCTGATGCGAAACGTGATGGCCGCTTGACCCTTGTAGTCAACAATCTGTCAGAGCAAGGCTCATCTCACTCTTGGTGATGGCCTGCGAGGGCGCGCCGGCAGCTAGCGCGGAGTGCGGTTCTTGCGGGGAGCTCATGGAGCTTTCCTCGGGGGTGACTACGGGCATGGTGATCGACGCACGACGCACGACGCACGGAGGGCGTGGAAGTGTGGAAGGAGGCTTGTGGGAGGTGGTGGCAGGCGACTGGGGGTGGCTCAGGCGCGTGCTTGGCTTGTATTGACTCGTTGACTCGGGGTATAGACTCAGGAACTCGGGGGGACTCGCTTGGGAACACGGTGAAGTTGCTACAAAAAGCTCGAGGGCACGGAGCCACACAAACTAACCCAAACGGGGCGAAAACTAAGCACATCTGGACGGACGGCCAGGCGTCGGCACCAGGGCAACTCAGCAACGCGCAGACATGCGACACAGGGGAGGCCGACACAACGAGGGCAGATCTCGTTGGGGAGATAGATATGACCGATAGACGAGAGAAGACAAAAGACGGTCATGGAACATTTGATGACAACAAGAGAAGGTAAGAGAAGAGGGCCGGAGGCGACGGACGGCACGCCGAGGGAAAGAACCTGCCGCGGGGGGGGGCGAGGGACCGAGGGCACGGCGGGGCAGCGTGGGAGGGCGCGAGGCCAATCTCGGAGCGAGATCGCGTCCTTTCTCTCGCGGAGCGCGGAGAGACCCCCCACGAGACATCTTGGGACCGGAGAATGTTTTGGACGAATCTTCCTGTCGTCGGCCGAGGAGATGCGGACGGAGAGAGAGAGAGAGAGTCTCGCAGAGCGACTGCAGAACGAGAAGTCGAAGTCATGCCGGTTTATTACCTTAAACGAGCCAACAATTATAGTAACAGCAAAAACAAAATTCGAATCGCAAATTTCGAGACCAAAATCTGCAAACCTGGACTTGAGACCATGGGGAATCCGAATCTGTGTGTCTTGTGCGTCAGTGGCAACACGGGTAACTGTTCAATTGTAATTGTGAGCGCGTACCTTACACGAATATTCATGCCTACAGCCTTCAGATGGGCAGGAATACAACACAATCGTCGCGTTCCATCCCTCGTGTCCACTCGCCCTCGTCTCTCTTCAGAACCGCTAGTCGCTATGATCTATGATCTCCGCCGACTCGCCTCAGGCGGAGGACTCGCCGCTCGTCCCCATCGCGGACGATATAGGATCTTGGGTTGTGGAGCGCCCTCTCTCTTTCTCTCGAAGAGAAGGGAAGTTTCCCCACCTTTCTTCATCCTAGGTGCTTCGCAAATAGGTTTAATTCGCTATCTTCTCCGCGTTTCTCTATCTACTTCAGTGATTGCAATCAGGTTTAATTTGCAATCTCTTCGCATCTCCCCCTTAGGCACACCGCACTTCTTTCGTCTTATTCGATAGGTCTCTTGGAATCCTGTGCGGCAGGATTGCCCCTCGTTTCCGTTATGGTGCGATTCCCCTTCCAGACGGGATCGCCGACAGATCGCCTTCTGATCGTCGTCCGTCGTCGTCTGGCCGGAGTGTTTGGGTTTGATTTTCGTCGAGTTATGTGAGAAAGTCGTGGGGCGAGTGTCGGCGTGTTTTCCTGGGTGTCTCTGTCCGTCGTCCTGTCGTCAGTCGTCATCCGTCGCTCTCGCTCTCGTCGCTCTCGCTCTCGTAACACTCGTACCCTACAGCCTCGCCTCTCCTCGCCAGCCCCTGCCATCACAGCCCTCCTCACACTCACCCTCGCCTCTCGCCGCTCGTTCCATGTCGCTCTCGCCGCCGTCCTCGCCCTCGCTCAAGCCCGCTTGCCCGCCTTCCTCTGCTGACGGGCTTCAGCCCGTCAGCACCTCCGAAGTGGTCTCCCTCGCCGGGCCTGCCGCCGGCTTCGCCCCTTCCTCATTGCCCTCAGGCCCTATGGGCCATCACAATTCGTCAGGCTGTCCCCGTCTTCGCCCGCGACGATGGAGGGACTGGGGGTTGGTTCCAAGAGCCATCTTCATGGTCTCCCTTGTCCCTTGGCGGGAGCGGTCAGCCATTTCGTTCCCCTATTGTAGTCTGTGCTACACCAGCTTGGCTGTTCCCCCCTTGGGGTTGGTGAGAGGTCTGGCCAGGCCTGTGCCTCGTGCTGTCGCACGAGGTCAGTACCGCGGCATTGTAGAGGCCCAGCCTTGCGGCTTTCCCTATCTATGGGTTGCGGCTGTGAGCCGGCTTGTCATAGCTGCCAGGTGGCCTTGGGAGGTTGGGAGGAGATGGGGGCTGTGGTGGCCATGCTGGGCATGGTGTCCTTGCTAGTGTATGGCTGAATGGCTGTCGGGGGTCGGCACGGGCCGCGCCTCGTGCGCACCTTGGTCGGTGGGGCGCCCTCTCGGGGGCGCTTCGGCGGTGCGAGGCGTCGAGCATGGCCCGGTCGTCCGTCGCGGCGGGGGGGGCGGCAGGAGGGGAGGGGAGCGGCGCGCGCTCCATGACCCTATCGTTTTAACGTACGCATAAAACACCTAAGATAGACAGGTCACTCAGCGGCACAGGAGAAAGGTGTGAACGCACCGCTCGAGGACAGGTGCATACCACCCAGCTCAGCAACCCCCACATGCCCCGGGCCCCTAAGTAGAGCACGAAGGGAGTTGCCGCAAGGCGGGTAATGAGGGTGAGGAAGGGAAATGGGCGTGGCTACGGTAGCGTTACCCAGTGCCACGTTTGAAGCGGGAATATTAAAAAGTTTTTTTCTAGGATGAATGCGACACTTGGGCAGCAAGAAGAGGGGAGTGGAGCGGCGCGACGCTCCATGGCCCTATCGTTTTCACGACAGTCCAATATCATGCACACTTAAGAGGGCATTGAACGAACGACTACAACGTTTTCTTCCAACCTGAAGATCAAACAGCGCGGATGAGGCCCACCGATGCCTAATAACGACCCACAGTGACCATGCATGCAGACGGTTGTCGCAGATTTCAAACGGTGCCAGTGGCAGAAGTGGGCGGTGCCAATGGCAGTAGCAATGGCGTCAAGCAAAGAAGGGTGCACTACTCATCCTAGCTCACAAGCCGTGTGCATGCTGCTTCTGCCACGTCTCCTTGAGTCAATGCAGCACCAACCCAGTGCGAGGGGCCTGTTCTATATGATGAGAGCGCCACCGACCGCTTGATTTGGGGCAGCCGTCAAAAGGGAAGTGGGCGCGATGAGACGCGCTGTCCGATTCGACGACCCACAGTGCGAGCACGCGTAGCGACCTACAAAACACAGCTAACCTGTTGCGCCCGGATACGGATCATGAACTCGGACATACATAGCAAAACGTTCGACTGCGAGTTTCACTCAACCTTGTTCGAACATCAGAGCCGACCCTGTGCAGGAATCTGGCGGTGGCCATGCAACTTGTGAATGCCCAGACACTGCCTGGAGCTCACGAGATGCCGTTGCCGAGTGGGTGCAGTGGCTGCGAGACGAGCACGCACTTCTGTTTTACATGAAGAGCCTCTCCACCCCGGCTCCCCGACCCACCTCATCATTTACCCGTTGCTGATCGCCCGCTCGAGGGCACGCACTAGTGGCACTGGGTCGGATGCCCGCTCGATGCTTGCCGCCGCGGGCAGGCAAGATGAAGCCGCATGGTATTCTCATCCAGATGGCGCAGCCAAATGTTCGTCGCGGCTCTGATGGGTCTCCGCACCGATGTTGCCGGCCCGTAGCCCACCACGCACGGACCCTTTTCCAGTCTCTCCCCCCCCCCCCCCTCTCACACATCACAGACAAATGGCAGACTGAGATATAGACAAGCTCCCCGTTATCGGAACAGCCGCCAGAGACCAGGAGGAGGCAAGCCATGGTCCTGGAACGGTAGGTGGCGCTTCGGGCAAGCTCCTCTTCTCGAGACAGAGCCGAGGCGAGCGCGAGGACTACGCGTTGCCTGTCGGCTCAGACCTTGCACACTAAGGATGCTTGCTTACTATGATGACTCCGAAGCCGGTGCCGAGGCCGCAGCCGCCTGCTGTTCAGCCAGCCGGCTCGAGCGCAGGCTCGCCACCTCATGCAGAATGGACTCGTTCTGCTTCGCCATCAATTGCATCTGGCGCTGCTGCATTTCCAAAACCTTGCGGATGGACGCATTGTCGGAGTGCTCATCCGAGAGCTGATTGCGCAGTGCAGTCACTTGCTGCTGGAAGAGCTCACGCTCTTGGAGCAGCAGGGCCTTGAGCGAGTTGACATCCTCAGACGCTGGAATGGGCGGTAGCTGGATCGCAGGAGTAGACGAGGCTGCCGCGCCAGAGGACGAGGCCTCGATTTTGGGCGCAGCTGCAGCGCCGGCCGAATTGGAGCCCTGCCGAGAAATGCTCTCGCTGACGCCGCCCTCCGCCCAAGAGCTCGACGTTGCGCTGGTGGTGGAGATGCGATTGCTCCCCTCAACCATCAGCGGGCCCTCGCTCTCGCCGACGGTGGCAAATGGGTCGGAGGAAGGAGCGCCCGTCGGGGTGGGCGGAGCGGCGCCCGCCGCCGAGGAGTTCGTGCTGCCGCCATCCTTATCGCCACGACTGGCCGGCTTGCGTTCAAGTTTGGTGACCGAGCGGAGCGGCTCGGTAAGAACAGATAGCATAGGCAAAGCTCGTAGGTCCTCGTTAGCCGGCTCGATCTTCACGCGCAATCTTTGCTTGCCCAGTTTGGACGAGAGGGCATTGATCCCCATCTTCAACTTGAGCTGGCCATGCCCTCGAACCACCATCGCCTGCGTGTCGCCAAGCAACAGCGTTTCGGAGGGCGGTGCTCGTACGGGCAGCCCGTTCTCGTAGTACAGGGAGGATCGAAGCTGAAGATTGTTATAGCACTCGGCCGGCTGACTACCAGAAATGTCCACAAGCTGCAGGTCAATGGTGAACGGCCGCAGGTTTGACACAATGTAGTCGCGATCTGGGCCAGTGCCGACAACCTTATGCACCGAGTGCTTGACAATGACGAGCTGCACCGACTCCCACGAATACGAGCCGTCGCTACCGCCCGGCTTGAGCGAGACAACCGGGCCGGGCATCTTCGACTCACTAATCGTGGGCGCATATGACGGCATGGGGGTCAAGCCGTGTTGCTGCGGTTGCAGCAGCCCAAACGAAAAGTCCATGCCAGCATGTCCGCCCTCGAGCTGCATGAAAGAGGCTGCTCGGTCGTCGTCTTCCAAGTCGCCCGCGGAAACATCATCCCCCTGCAGCCCGAACTGTCCTCCCGAGTCGACCATCTCGGCGAGCGAGTCGAGCATCGAGTCATCCACTTCAAACGGATCAGCGAGGCCGGCCACGGGCGCCCCGCCGCGTTCCCACGAGGAGAAGGATTCGGTGTTGGGCAACACGGGCGGCATCATCGGAGAGATGCGCTTTCCAAAAGCGACCCCTCCTGCACGTAGCGCGCCCTCGCTCCCGCTCGCCGGCGCTGCCTCTGACTCCCTTGGTGTGCCTCTGCCTCCCTCTTCTTCCCCCCCCTTCCCGCGGGCGGTGGCTCCTCGCCCCCGCTGCTGTCTGTGCGCAGCGGCTCGAGGGGAGGGGCGGGGAGGGAGGGGAGAGAGAGTTTGGGGACGGGGAAGAGAGGAGAGGGCGATGCCGCCTGAGAGAGAAGAGAGGGAGAGGTAGAGCATGATAGAACAGGGGAGCGATGGGGAGGGTGGGCAGGGAGAGCGAGGAGAGAGAGAGAGCCCCGCGCCCCCCGCGCCGACCCCCCCGCGGGGAGAGAGAGAGAGGAGAGGAGAGGGGAAGGGGGGGGGGGGGGGGGCGAGCCGGACGCCATCCGCGACCTGCCTCCCGCTTCATCCATCCCCCCCCCTCCCTCTAGGCGTTTGTTTCTCCTCCATCGGATCTCTTGCACTTGGAGGCCGTTTCTTCTCCCCCCCCCCCTCCCCCTTCCCCCCCCCCTCCCCCCCCCCGCGCACGTTTTGCGCGCCCCCCCCCCCCCCCCGCGTCCTCCTCCTCCCCCCGTGTGTTGCGAGGCGCTGCCCTCTCTCTCCATGAGCTTTCGAGGAGAGAGAGAGAACGCGCCCCCCGCCTCTCTCAGTGAGTTGCGCGCCGAGGATCCTCTCGGCGGCGGATCCATGCGCGCCCCCCCCCCCCCCCCCGCCCCCGCTCCCCCCCCCCCCCGCCCTTTCCCCCCCCGCCGCCCCCCCCCCCCCCTGCGGCCCAGAAACATCTGGGCTGCCGACGGGAACAGCACAAAAAGGAAGGAGCGGGCGGGGCCCGGTGCTGCCCCGCCCTCTCGAGACGCTTCCTTCCCTCTCCAGCCCAATCAACGCCGCCGTCCGCTGCTTGCCGCCCCTCGTTCACGTCTCCGTGTGTGCGCTTTCTATGGGGGCGTGGCCTAGACTAATTTAGTTGTGCTAGTGCCATTTGCCAATGCGTGGAGGCTCTGCTAGGAGCTCCGAGCCGCCAGGGGCGGTTACCCATCCGGGAGCGCACGCCAAAAACACCCGCGGGAAGCGCGATGGAAGAAAGGTAGAGAATTAAGAAAGGAGAGACGCGACCCTAGATGTTAAACACGAAACACGGTGGGTTGGGTCTAAAAACAAAAAACCATTTAATATTCTCGCCTCGCGCGTAGGGCGGTCAAACAGTTTTTTTATAAGGGGTGAAAAAATGACCATCTCAGAATTGAGGAAATTTAAGGATTTTTTTCGGGAGAAAGTTCCCAATACACCCAACTAGCAACTAGCACATATCCGGACCCGGACCCCCCCCTTGGGCCCCCGCCTCGCGTCTCGCGTCTTGTTTCGTCGCCCCTTGCTCGTCGCTTGTCTAGAAGGTCTCTCCGCACATCGCCTTCTCCCCCCCGCGCGAGTTTGGATCTCTCCTCGACCCTCCGCGTTGGCTTCAGCGGACGAGTTCCACTTTAACGATAGTTCGAACCCTTCGGTGGCGTAGTTATGCGCTCTCTTTCCGTATATCTTCGCGCATGACGAGCGATCGCGACTTCAGCCTTCGCCGCGCGGGGAGGGGTTTGTTTATCGTATGATTCCGGAGTGTTTACGTTAGTTTTCTGAGCCCAAGGACTTTGGTTTTTGGTTTCTTGTGAGTGATTTTTGTAGCAACTTCGTCGAGTCCCACCGTGTTCCCAAGCGAGTCCCCCCGAGTTCCCGAGTCTATACCCCGAGTCAACGAGTCAATACAAGTCAAGCACGCGCCTGAGCCACCCCCAGTCGCCTGCAACCACCTCCCACAAGCCTCCTTCCGCACTTCCGCGCCCACCGTGCTCCGTGTGTGCGTCGTGCGTCGTGCGTCGATCACCATGCCCGTAGTCACCCCCGAGGAAAGCTCCATGAGCTCCCCACAAGAACCGCGTTCCGCGCTAGCTGCCGGCGCGCCCTCGCAGGCAATCTCCAAGAGTGAGATCAGCCTTGCTCTGACAGGCTGTGAGGGCGGGATGCCGCGATATGGTGCGTGATGCGGCATCTACTCGGTGAGCGGGCACAAGAACGGCCTCGTGGCGCCGCCGGTCGCGGGTCGAAGTTGGGCTCTCTATCCCTTGGCGATTTTAGCGTTGAGCGTCTTCATAGTTTTTGTGATAATTACGTACACGTTCAAGTCCATGAAATCATAGAAGTATTGTATTGCGGTGCGTACAGAACCAGGCTGTATCGACCGTGTTTGCTGGTGATGACCATGGCTTCGTAATGCGCTGCGAGAGGCGCGCTTGAAGGCCATCGATAAAATTAAATTATACCGGAGGGGGCCCGTTGTATATTTCCAGTGATGGTGCATCAGTCCGTCAGCTGACACCAACTTCGAGCTAACACTGACATCAGTAGCTGATGTCAGCTGATGAGGTCCATCAGCTGACATCACCTCAAAGGCTCTGATTGAGCAGAATATCAGCTGACATCAGTGACCTGTGTCTTTGCTGCAAATATTGATACCACAAAACGCCCAATTTCAGGTCGATAGCGAGCCCCTAGCGGCTCAGGGTGTACTGCGCATGCGGTCTGTGATGCTGGGCACGAGTTCGAACCCTTGTTTGGCTTGTTTTTCATATTTTTTTCTTTGACTGTAGAAAGTAAAGAGGACTGTGTGTTTTGTTTTTCTCCCCGCTCCAAGCCACTGACAACTGACATCAGTTGTCAGCTTGAGGTGAACTGACACTGATGTAAAAAACTGACGTCAGTACTGATGCACCATCACTGTATATTTCTGCGCGGCTGTCAGAGGCCTGAAATTGAGTATTTTTCGAAAATTTTGCCGGAGGACCCCGGATTTTTTTTGGTGATCTCTCATACCAGAACCTATAGGGAGCTTATTTAGGTCCTCGTTTGCCCATTACCGATGGTGCCCTTCGCACCCCCCTAGTGAGTGACCGGGCTAGCATAGTAGCATATCCTAAGATCTCGCGATAAAACCTCAATCTTGACTTAGTGAATTTTCACCCTTAGAAGTTAAAAGCCCTGTTTGACCGCCCTAGATCAAGCTGGCCGCATCCATTGACGGGAACGTACTCCTTCCTGGAATCTCCTCCCTCGCCTCCTCCCTCTTCCGCCCTCGCCTCCTCCGCCCTCGCCTCGTCCTCCCTCGCCAAGTGAGAGAGCGCAACCCGTACACCAATGAACATCTTTCGAGGACGAGGATCAATCACATACGATCCTTCACTAGCTGGCCTATTCTATGGACGTGGTGCCCCGAACGAGGCTCACAGCAACAAGACGGAACCGTTCATGGGCCTTGTGGTCGTCTTGATCTCGACCCCGACCTCGATGGGATGCGGGGCGTGCTGGCGCTTTTCTCCGGTCCAGTGCACGTCGTGTTCTCCTGGCGTGAGAGGACGCGGGAGGGGAAGGGGAGGGGAGGGGGAGGAGGCACCGGCGACGGGCGCGAAGGCAGGGGTGGGGGGGTCTGCGGGGGGGGGGGAAGGGGGGGGGGGGAGGGGGGCAGGTGGGCGAAGGTGGGAGGGGGGGGGGGCGTCCTCGCGCGCGGGGGGTGGTAAGGGGGGGGGGGGAGGCGGGGGGAAGCGAGGGGGGCAGGCAGGAAGGGCGGGGGCGGGGGGAGGGGGGGAGCAAGGGGGGCGCTCCGGACAGGCACGAGGCTTTTAGCTTGGGGTCCGGCCACGCCCCTCTTCCCCCCGCACCCCTCCCTCCGTTGCTCCACCTCCCTCTTGCGGTGGGCGGCGCCAAGCGTGCACGCGCCGGCCTACGTCGCACGATCGGTATTCTCACGCCATCCCTCGCCCTGTGCTCGCGCAGATACACACGCGACAACACATTGATGACAGGATACGTACCTCCACACCTGCGTAACAAGGAAGGCGGCAGTGGTGAGTGCCAAGCTTAGGATCGGGCAAGGGAGCGCGGGCGCGCGGGGATGGAGGGTGCGAAACATCAGGATGAAACGCACCTCCACCACATCCCTGGCTCGCAGGCGCTCCGGCTGGCCGCGGCCGCAGCCTTGATGCGCTGATGCAGCAGACAAGCATTGGCAGCCGCTACGACAGGGGTGGTGGCTTTGGCGACCGTGGCGGCTTTGGGGATCGCGGTGGCTTTGGGGACCGCGGTGGCTATGGCGATCGGGGCGGCGGCTATCCGCCGCGCGACTTCGACCGCGGCCCTTCGGGCGGCAGCTACGGCGATCGCGGCGGAGGGCGTGGCAGCTGGAACACGCGTGCCTCGGATGCTTTTGCAGTGGGCCCGCGGAATGAACGATGGGAGCTGGACATCTTCGGTCCACCGCGCGCTGAAGACGCCAAGACGACGGGGATAAACTTCGACAAGTATGATGACATTCCCGTCGAGACCTCCGGCCGCGATGTGCCAGAGCCGGCGACGGACTTTGCTTCACTCAAGATGCCCGAGGTGCTGATTCAAAATATCGCACTTGCAGGCTACTCCAAGCCGACGCCTATCCAGAAGAACACTGTACCCATCTCAATCTCTGGACGCGACCTTATGGCTTGCGCGCAGACGGGTTCCGGAAAAACTGCGTCGTTTCTGCTGCCGATCATCACGCGCATCATCAGCATGGAGAAGCCGCCGCCGATGCGACAGGCCAACCCGATGGCACTTGTGCTCTCTCCCACCCGCGAGCTTACCATCCAGATCTACAACGAAGCACGCAAGTTCTGCTACCTCTCCGGCGTGCGGCCAGTAGTCTGCTACGGCGGTGCCGATATCCGTGACCAGCTCCGCGACCTAGAGCGAGGGTGTGAGCTGCTCGTCGCCACGCCCGGCCGCCTGGTCGATCTCATCGAACGTGGGCGCGTCTCTGTCTCTTGCGTGACTGTCCTCACGCTTGACGAGGCAGACCGCATGCTTGACATGGGATTCGAGCCCCAGATTCGACGCATCGTGCAACAGGAGGGCATGCCACAGTCTCCCGATCGCCAGACGCTCATGTTCTCGGCGACCTTTCCCAAGCAGATCCAACGCATGGCCATGGACTTCCTCGATGACTACATCTTCGTCACTGTTGGCCGTGTCGGCTCAACCACAGAGTTCATCACGCAGAAGCTTGAGTATGTTGAGGATCGCGATAAAGAGGAGATGCTTCTTCAGCTGCTCGATGCCGTTCCCGGTCTCACCCTGGTATTTGTCGAGACCAAGCGCTCCGCTGACATGCTCGAGGCTCGTCTCTACGACCGCAACCTGATGGCGACCTCCATCCATGGCGACCGCACGCAGCGTGAGCGTGAGGATGCCCTCGCCTCATTCCGTGCTGGTCGCACGCCCATCCTTGTGGCCACTGACGTTGCGGCACGTGGCCTCGACATCCCCAACGTCATCCACGTCATCAACTACGACTTTCCCGGCGACATCGATGACTACGTTCATCGGATTGGGCGCACAGGTCGTGCTGGTCACTCGGGCCTGGCGACATCCTTCATCAATGATCGCACCAACAAGAAGGCGGTGCAAGATCTAGTCGAGATATTCGCTGAGAACAACATCGAAAGGCCCAAATGGCTTGATACGCTCGCGGCATCGGGCGGATTTGGCGGCGGCGGCGGCCGCCGCGGAGGAGGCAAGGGTGGAGGCGGCAACCGCTTTGGGGCTCGTGACTTTAGGCAGGACGAGGGTGGGGGTGGCGGACGCAGCTACGGTGGAGGCGGAGGCGGCTACGGCGGAGGCGGCTACGGTGGAGGCGGCTACGGCGGAGGCGGCTACGGCGGAGGATATGGTGGCGGTGGTGGCCGATATTAGGCCTAAATGAGCGAGCGACGCCTAAGCCCGAAGTTATCGCCTGAATTTACTGGGTATGATGCGCTATGGCGCACGCCCCTTGTGGCGCGCGAGGGGCACTAACGTGGTTCAAGCGACGGCCTTTCGAGTGAAGACGATAGGCACAGGGCGCGCACGGCTTGGGTGACGACAGAAGTTTTATGAGCTCGCGACTGGGAGCGCTTCTTGCTTTTGTGCCCAGGGCCCTGCCTTACACACGTACAAAGAGCCTCTCCCAATGGGGCATTAGAGTTGATGAGAGGTGAGGTCGGTGGTGAGGACAGATCACGGCCTACGCATTGATGCGACTAAGCTCCTACTGGAGCAGGAGACGGTCTGCTCTGGACAATGCAACTGCCTCCGCACATGACACAACTGCTTGACAGGCAACTTCATGCGCTGTTGCTGATCACGTGTTGGCGTTAGCGATGGGTGTCCATGTAGAAGTTGGAAGTCGAAACAGGCGCTCGTGCTCGAAAGCCACGCCTGTCCGCGTTCTCCGACGACGGGAAGCCGTTTGGCAAGGAGGGTTGCGGGCAACGGATGGACTTTCCGCGATTGCTGCTCATGGAGGTTGGCAGTTGTATAGCGGCTTAAATCGATGGAAAGAGAAGACTGCATGCAGTCCCTTGAAACTTGTTGCAATAGCTCCCCAAGAGGAGGGAAGCATGTTCAGTGGCAATTACAACGCGCAATGCACACATGAAATTGAAATGGGCGAATTCTTCCAGTCCTTAGCTGGCACCTCTTTTTTGTGCGAAGATATCTACCATTTACGGAAGGAGACGCGTCGGCACGGTCGCATTACTATCGCTGGTGCGGCTTTCAGCTCATTGCGCGTGCATGCTCTTGGCTGAGCCTTGGCGCCATCATTGATTTATCTTCGTGCAATATTCTTGCCCCCCCACCCTTCCCCCCACCCGTCCTTCTGCCGTCTCCCGAAAATCTTCTTGTGTTGTGGTACGACGTGTGAAGTGAATGTGTTAATGCGCGATATGGAAGCGTAGACGCCCACTGCGACGAGCCCATCAGATGCGCGATCGATCGTGATTGATACCATGAGAGGCATACGTTATACGTTGTCATTGTTGTATGCCGGTCATAGCTGAGCATGAGCATGGTGCCGTTGCGAGTAGTAATAGTAGGCAAGTGAGACTAATCTTATGATTGGTCACCATGGAGGGGGGCCTCCTCGCGCTCCCCCCACCCCCCGCCGCCTCTCTCTCTCTCGACCCGCCGCCCCGTCATGGTCATGGGTAGGGCGGTCAAACAGGGTTGAGAGGGTTGGCTTTTATTATTACGGTTAAAAACTTCTTGAAAAAGCAAAACGCCGGCTAGCGCTGCCATACGCTATACTGCTACTCTACAACTAAGTTTATACTTAGTTCGCCCATGGGGGGGCACGAGCCCCCCTCTCTCTCCACTCCTCCCCTGCCATGGCCATGGGGGAGGAACCACCCACTCTCCTGGCACGCCTGATGGCTTGCCAGGAGCACACAGCCCGCCTGCTGACCCATTCCTCTCCCCACAGGCCCACCTGACTCGCACGCCCTGGCCCGTCGTGGCCTGCCCATCCCTCTGACCAGCCCCTCCTCCCCCTGGGCCCCCCTGATCAGGACCCCCCAGCCAGCTCCAGTCGACTGGCAAGGGCTCGAGAGCCAGCGAGGGAGAGGCAGGAGGGGCCAGGGCCATGCCCCAGCCTCACCTGCCCCCTGAGCTGCGCTCCCAGGCCCCTGCCGGCCTCCTGGGGACCTGAAGAGGGGCCGCAGGCGCGCGCCATGGGCCCCCGCCGCAGGGAAGAGAGGAGGAAAAGGGAAGAGGGAGGGGAGGGGGGAGCGGCAGCTCTCCCCTCCGGCAGAAACGTGTCTTCTAGCCCCGTTTGGGTAAGAGAAGACGGGGGCGCCAGAGCAAGGAGGGAAGGGCCGCGGCTCGCCGCGGCCACTCGCTTCGGCGAGGAGAGATAAGCGCTCCTGGGCCCCTATTCACGAGTGCCCCCCCCCCCTGCGTTGCGCGTTGCTTTTACCCGAAAGGGGTTTTCCCCCAGCGTGGACTCGAGGAGAGGACGTGCTGGGGTGCGCGGGGTCGGTGCGTGCACTGGGGGAAGGACAAATATCGAGGGGAGGGGGCAGCGCCCCCTCCCCCCGGTAGCACTCGGACGTACCTGGTGGCTCGTCAGGCATGGCGCGCACTATTAAGAAAACAGAGAATTTTTTCCTCTATACTTTCCTTAGCGCTCGGCCGCGAGACCATAGGAGTTTCTTAAGCTGGGTTTCTTGCGCGGTTTGCCGAGAGCTACAACATGTATAGAGGTTTCTTAGCTCTTAGCGTGCTGCTTTCTTGTGATTATGATGGTGACCGGCGCTTTTGTCCCCTGGTTTCTTGCTACGGCGGCGCCTCTCATGCTCTCATCCCTAGATGTTAAACACAGGAACAGTGTGTTTCTACGGAAGTCAAAAACAGTGTTTTTCACCGTGTTTCTAGGAGACCCCCATGTCCGGAACAGAGGGTTGCGCGCTGCGTGCGCGCGCGCGCGCGGTGAGTGAGCGTGCGAGCGAGGCCATAGCCATAGCATAATCAATCCCGCCACCCGCCACCTGATTGCCTGGCCTCCCACGTGCACCACTACACCACTAGCTACCACCACCTACCACCTACCACCTAGTTGGATGCAAGACAATCAATCATCAATCACAATCATGCTTGACAGTTACAATTACAATTACACTGCTCCCACAGGAACTACCGGTAGCTGTGAGCTGTGAGCCTACGGGAGATGGATATAAATATGTATGTATAATACACTATATATGTATATGACCCGATGACCCGCTGTTTTCGGTACTGTGTTTCACCGTGTTTCCAAAAAAGCCAAAAACAGCTGTTTTTGGTGTGTTTCTAGACCTGACCCACCGTGTTTAACATCTAGGGCTCTCATCACTTTTCCACCTCCTCTCTCCTCTCTCCCTCACTGTCTGACGAGCTTACGTTGCGAAGAACTAGGTTTTTGCCAATTTTTGCACTTAGAAAACAAGGGCGAGCGTGAAGCTGAGTGACGAGCAGTGATCGCCGATCGCTAACCAGTACCCGACAGGCCGACAGGACCAACCGCATAGGGATTTTGTTACGCACCAGTTTCTTACCTATGGCGGGGACGCTCTTGCGCCATAGAGCTTTCTTAGCTCATGGACGGCCAGTTTGCTTCTATACTTTCCTTAATGGGGTGGTTTCTTAATGGTGCACCCTTACTGTAGCTAACAAGATGTCCTACGACCTACGACGCTATAAGTATAAGTTCTAACGCCTACGCTTGCTCACACTTATGTGGGTGGGTGGGGTGGGGGGGGGGGGGAGTCGAGTTCCGCCGAGCGGCCGTAGACGCAGGGCGAGATGCAGGTGGCACTGGGTGGACCAGGCGCTATCCGGCCGCCGCCGCCACCACCGCCGCCGCCGCCGCTGCCGCGCCCACATGAGGAGGAGGAGGAGGTGCTGCCGCCCGGGTGGACCGCGACGCGGCTGGAGGGGCACTCGTCCAAGCTCTACCTGCATGTCGGCTCGCGCGTGGTGCTGATGACTCGGCCACATGCCGCTCCTTCGCGCGACGTGAGGGAGCTACCGCTGCCGCCACTCACGGATAGCGAGCGGGCCCTCGTCGACGCACTATCGGCAAGCATCCAGCTGCCGCAGAATCGGCTTCCCGAGGTCGTCTCTCATCACCATGAGGCGGAGAAGGCGCCGGCGCTGGTCGAGCCCTTCCACGTAGAGGTGAACAACAGGCGCGTCGACATCCCACGCATATGGTCGCCCGAGGAGATGGCTGCGCCTCGCAAGATGGCCACTTTGTCGCCGGAGGTCTTCGCATACTCCTTGAATCGTTCAATACCACCCACAGAAGCCGTCATCGCCTTCCTGCGCGCATATTGCTGGCTCGTGATGGGTACTATTGCTGAGCTTAGGCAGATGCCGGCAGAGTGGGTGGAGGAACATCAGGCGATTGTAGAGAAGACATCAGCCGCAGGGCCTCCAATGTTGGCCGAATGCCATGTAGAGGGATTGTGCGTTGGCCGAGCACTCCAGGATCATCGTCTCGCGAGCGCGGCGGCGGCGGAAGATGCTCTCCTACGTCTTTGCCCACTACGGTGAGCCACCAGCATGCAAGGCATACAGCCCTGTTCTTCCCGCTTTCGTTTCTTCGAAAGGTGGCAGACAACAGCTGTTTCAAATCACATGTCTGTCTCGCGCCCAACAGATGGGAAGCAGAACTTAAGCATCCAGACATCTGGCCAACAGTGGTCTCACAAGGCGGGAGACTCATTCCGCACACCGTACTTGATGTTGATCTGCTGGGCACACTCTCAGTAGACGACGACCGGATCCTCAATCTAGACGCATCCATCGCGAAGCCGCCTTCGCTGGTGAGTAATCCTGCGCGGTGGCGAGCCTCCGAGCCGCCCATGGCCAACATGATCGTCTTGCCCTCCGCCGTCGACCACAGGTCTTGCTTGAGTTCACGGCTCAAAGTCCTGAGAAGTTGAGGCCCTCTAGCACTTACGAGGTTGACATGCGGAAGCTGCCGTGGGTTCCTAACCAGGACAAGTGCAAGGTGAGCTTGCACGTTGGCGCCATAGACTTCTTGTGCAATGATATTCATGATTCTCCTCGCCAGATCAACACTACCCCGTGTGCTGAATGCCTTATCGACATGGTCATTTTTCCAGCCAACTCACACTTCATTACATCTTGGGACCGCACAGGTGTTCCGCTGCACCACACGGCTGGGCCGCCACATCGGAAGCGCCGAGCATGTCAATAGACGGCGTGCGCAGCAGGCGTCAATGCTAGAGCTACTACGTGCTGCTCACCCTGACATAAAACTCTGGAAGGTGATCCTTGAGCAGTATTTTGCCAAACCGAGCCCAGAGGCGTCGGACAGAGCCGCAAACCGCGGTCCAGTACGTTTTGATAAGGCGGGCAGGCTCCTGGAGGCTGATCTCGTTTCGAAAAAATCTAATACGACGCTAGAGCTTGAAGCAGGCGCATCCAGTGTCGAGCATGGCGAAAATCATCGGCGGTCAGGGCTCGCTAGTCTGGCGGGCAGTGAGGAAGGCACTTTGGCTGAAAAACAGAGCTCCCGACCTAGATGCACGATGGTAACAGTGAACGCACCAGCGGACATTGTGATGGGAGACAGGCTGGGGTACGACGCAGATAAAGAGTCTTCTCTCGTTGCGAATCGGCAACGCATGCTCCCAGGTAAAGATGCCGACTTCGTCACAAAGTGGCAGAGTCAGTACGAGATTGAGGCCATCTGTAGGTGAGGCACTATTCGTTCTTTGTGCTGAAACCCTTCCACTTGGATCGTCACCTCGTCCGTCAACTCGAGTTGGCACATCGCATCGCACCCCACCCCTCCCTCACCATCGGTTGCTCAGAAAGAGAATCGAAGCTGGTGTTGACATTCGAGAGCTAGCTGATATTAGGGCGCGCGAGGATGAAAATGTTCGGAAACGTCTGCGACACACAATGGCGCAGCTCGACGCCATCGGGGTATGCACGTGCCACCATGACTGGAGTGATATTGTCGTCTGGTGCAAACCCCTGCGTCTACCCCCACCTCCTCCCGACGTGGTGTGTTGTCAACAAGTCTGCGACCATTGCCATGAGCACGCCGTCGCTCCCCCGTGGTTGTAGGCGTCCTCGGAGGTTGAGGACATCGAGCAAACAGCTCTTGTTCGGATGCGGCGCGGGGAGGACCTGTTTAGGCCGATCGAACCTTCTGCGCTTGGCGGCCGCGCGCCAAGCGACGCGGCCGGCAGTGTGGAGGACCAGATTGTCAGCGAGCAGCACGCCAAAAAGCTGAAAAGATTGTGGGCTCCATGGAAGCACGGGACAAAGGGGCACGCTGCACTTCAACAAATTGCTGTGCAGCACAGCGTGACGCCAGTTGGAGCGTCAACGTCCGCCACCAAAGGTGAAGGCAGGTCGGGAGAGCTCTATTTCTTGCGATGATCTTTAGGTTGATTGTTGATTGGGTGGGGCGCGTGGTGACACGATGTGCGTGGTCTGGTGTGGGGGTGGGGGCGGGTATGTTTTGGGGGTGGGGGGGGGCGGGGGGTCAGGCGTGTAGGTGTCGGCGATGTATCTAGCGCATAACTTGCTAGACATGAGGGGGCCGCACCCAGTTGCACGTATGATGCTGCACGTATGATGCTGCGCGTATGATACTAAGGGCGTGCGATACCAGCAGTGTGCCACCAGGCGCGCGTTCTTGCACTACGAGCAAGCGCGATAGCGATAGATAGCGTTCAGGCGCAGCGTTACTTCCCGCCCAACACCCGGCATCAGTACTGATATAAGTTTTTTATATCAGTCTCAGTTCATATCTAGCTAATAACTGATGTCAGTTATCAGTTATCTGATATCAGCAACTCATGACGGGTGTACTTTTATAAAAATCAGTGTTGTTCCCCGGTTGGTTGCCCCCTTTTGTATAATACTCCAAATGAAGACTTCCCGCGCGTGCGCCTTATTTGTTTGCTTTGGGCGGCAAGGTGAGAAAAAGAAAAACGGTGGAAAGAAGAAAGGAAAAAAGAGGGGGGAGGGGGGGGGGAAGTCCCAAGTCCCGGGCTCGAGATAACAAAGAAAACTGAGGAATGCAAAGGGCGGACTTGGAGGGTGAGTGAGAGTGTGAGAGTGACATGAGACATGAGCTAATATGAGGTAATATTAGTTGTCTAAAAGGTCAATCGCTGATATGAGCTGATAGAGCGTGTAAGCTGATACTACTATTAGCTATTGATGTGAGTGTAAGCTCCATCACTCTGTGAGCTGACGAGCTGACGCCACATCACTGCTAAATCGGACACAACTTTTCCGTCCCGGAATCTCGCCATGCCTGGCGGCGAGCCGCGGCCCTTCCCTCCTGGCTTTGGCGCCCCCGTCTTCTCTTACCTAAATAGGGCGAGAAGACATGTTAACGCCGGAGGGGAGAGCTGCCACTCCCACCTCCCCTCTCTCTTCCCTCTTCCTCCTCTCTTCCCTGCGGCTCTGGCCACGGCGCGCGCCTGCGGCCCCTCTTCAGGTCCCCAGGAGGCGTGCAGGTGGCCTGGGAGCACAGCTCAAGGGGCAGGTGAGGCTGAGGCATGGCCCTGGCCCCTCTTGCCTCTCCCTCGCTGGCTCTCGCGCCCCTGCCGGTCGACTTGAGCTGGCTGGGGGGTCCTGATAGGGGGGCCCAGGGGGAGGAGGGGTTGGTCAGAGCGACAAGCTGGCCAGCGTGGGCCAGGGCGTGCGATCTGTGCCCAGCTCTCTGGGAGAGTCTGGGCAGTCTGAGTGAGTCCCCCCTGCATGCCAAGAGGCAGCGCAGGGGGGTGGATGGTTCTCACCCCCCATGAGGGGAGTCGAGAGAGTGGGGGGGGCGCGAGGCCCCCCTCCATGGCGACCAATCATAAGATTAGTCTGGTGAGGGCGAGGGGAACAGGGGTGGCAGACATGGCTGTGTGCTGTGTGCTGGACTATGTGTGTGTGTTGGGGGTTGGGGGGGGGGCGAGGCTAGCGGCGCGCGGCGGCGAGGGAAGAAGCGGCGCGGCGCCCCCCTTCTCCGCGGGGGGACCCTTCCCTCTTTTCGCCGGTCTTCGCGCGTCGCTGCTCCGTTGGCGTTCACCTGCGTAAACTAAAGCTCACTTGAGCTAACGGTGGCCCGCCTTAAAAACGCGATAGCTCCCCGGGGCATGGAGAATACCCCGATAGCTATCGGGAGACATTCGCGGTCCCCCATAGCTATAAAGTAGGGGGGGCTGTCAGGGCTGTTGACGATCGGGAGAAAATTTCCCCCCGATAGCTCGGGTATCGGGGTCCCCCGATGGCTGTCGGTGGGCGTTGGCCTCTGGGGGTAACAGGGTAACATATTCATCGATCGGAGCATCTTCGTGGGAATTGCAGCGAACCGCGCGCGCGGGGGGAAAGGACAACGCGCGGGGGAAATGACGGCCCGCGGGGGGGAAAGGACAGCCCTCGGAGGGGCCGAGGGATGGCGCGAAACCGCTCTCGGAGCCGTCCGTTTTGGGACCGGCGAGGAAAGAGAGGGGGAGGGGAAAGGGGGGGGGGGGGGGGAGACGCGGACGAACAGGGGAAGAAGTGGAATGATTCGAACACTGATGGAAATGAGTACAGCAAGAACAGAATTCGACTCGCAACTGTCGAGAAGCCAAATCTGCAAGAATCCGTCCCCGTGGTGGTGGAGTACGAGGAACTGATCCACCGTGAGGAAGAGCGCGGACCGAGAGGGCGGGGCTGCTGGTCTTTCACCTATCCAGAGGAGAGAATACTCGAAGATGGCGGTGCGTCGTCGGGGCCTACCGCCCAACCAAGAGCTACAAATATCTCTATCACCTCAAGGGTACTCTACCGAATCGCACCGTATGTACGAATAGTAGAGCACTGGACTCACGCGCTCTATGTGGCCGCGCTGGCCCGCCCCCCCCCCCGCCCCGCCCCCCCACCCGCTCGCCCCCGAGCCGCCCCCCCCCCTCTCTCTGGCGCTGTACGCTCCTCTTTCCCGCCCGAACCCTTCCCTGTTGCGTACCCCACCCCCCACCCCCCCTTCCTCCCCGCCCCCCGCTTCCCCGCCCCCCTCCGCCCTCTGTCCAAAAAAACCTCTTCCCTCTGCTCGTGTGGGTCGCGGTCGCGGCGGCGGACACACAGAAAAGGATTGGGGCAGATGAGGGTGCTCGTGCTGCCGGAGGGGCGGCCACTCGCTGTGCCGACCCGCGGAGGTGTAAGAGCCGTGCTACATCACGCCGCGCTTGCGTGTGGAGTACCTGTCGCCGAGCTTGCCCTCTACTGCGCCGAGCGGCCGCTGCGGCCATCGGCTACGGAGCCACTTCCGCGTGGCATCCTTCGCGTGGCGCACCGCGCGCCGGGTGGGGGCACGTCAGATGCGAGGAGCGCCTCATTCGTCGATGCCTTTCATGACTTGGACATCAATGGCGACGGCCAGATCTCGCGCGAGGAGTTTGTGGCCTGGATGACGTCAGCCGTTGCTGGCTGCTCCACCATGGGCAAGGAGGAGGCAGAAACGGTCTTCCGGCGCTTTGACATCAATGGTGATGGCACGGTCGATCTGAAGGAATTTGTCGCTGCGTGGGAGCCTCCACATCAGCCACCGGCCCGCAACGTTCCAATTCGTGAGCGGTGGAGGTGGGAGACACATGGTGGCGGTGAGATTGAGTCGGTCCTCTCGTCCGGCGCCATTGCCCTGCTCGATGCCCAGTGGATCATCAACCTTGCCGATAGCGGCGGGGTCCTTAAGCCCCGGCAGGCGCTGCCTGATGAGGCATTCTTGTCCCTAAGCGAGGTACAGGCGGCTACGTGCGCCAACGCCAGTTCACTTCCGATCGTGTGCATCTCGCATTGTTGGTTGCAGCCTGACCATCCTGACCCACGCAGTCATAATCTGCGCATTGTGGCAAGGACCCTCAAGAGCCTACTAGCTGCCGAGAAGGGGCGCCGGCATGCCGTGTTCTACGACTTTTGCTGCATTCACCAGTGCTGCCGTGATGATCGTGGCGTGCCACAGGGCTCAACCTTCAAGTGGTTGCCGGATGAAAGGCGGCTGGAGCGCGGGGCCATTGGCCGATTCGCGTCGGAGCACGGTCTCTTCAAGCGCGCTCTTGGTGCACTATGCGCCTTGTACTCTCACCCCGCGACGATAGTCCTCATGCTTACTGCGTTCCCGCCGGACTACAAGGACAAAGGGCGCTACACGCTGTCTGGGAATACCCACCCTTACTTGGACCGCGGCTGGTGCTTTTGCGAGTCGTCTTGGGCGATGATGGTGAAGGCAAATGGTCTTGCTCTCGACCTGGGACCGCTGTCTGGGAAGGAAGACATGGAATGGGGCGAGCTATGCCGAGCGTGCACGCAAGGTCGTCGGGCGCCTGCGCTTCCTTCCGATTTTGAAGCACAACTCAAAGGCAAAGCCTTCACCAATGGGAAGACTGATTTGCCCCTGGTGGCGGAGTTGTACAAAAATGGCTTCGCCAACCGGTTTGGTGCCGCTACAGTCCTGCAATACAGCCAAATGGGATGGGGCGATGCGGAGGCAAAGACCCTCGGTGCCCTCATCGGCGCTGGCACGTGTTCAAATCTGACAAAGCTGCACCTGGGCGGCAATCTGATTGGCGATCACGGTGCGGCTGGTCTTGCCAAGGGGCTAGCTTGTACGCCTCTGTTGAAAGAGCTCGTACTCACGGGGAATGCCATCGGCAACGATGGAGCAAGCGCGCTCGCCGACAGCCTCGCGCTCGTCCCGAACATAGAGAGGATCCACCTCGATAGCAATCGCATCGGTCCGGCGGGAGCATGTGCGCTAGCCAGGTCTCTCTCAAACATCGCAGGCCTTGAGTGGTTCTACATGTCCGGGAATCCGATTGGCGACGAAGGTGCTCGCGCTTTAGCCAAAGGACTGCAGGACACCCCCGCCGTCGAGTGGCTGTATCTGAGCGGCTGCTCCATTGGCGACGATGGCATGTATGCCCTGGCCTGTTCCCTCCCAAGCGTGCCGTCCCTGGAGTGGCTTGACTTGGACGGCAATCACATTGGTGACGCGGGAGTTGGCGCGCTCGCCGAGAGGCTAGAGCACATCCCAGCACTCGAGCGCCTCTATTTGCGCAACAACAAGATAGGTAACGCCGGCGGTAGTGCTCTTGCGGGCAAGCTTGCTAGTGTGCCTATGCTCCGTTGGCTCTATCTCGAGGGCAACGCCATCACAGATGAGGCTGTCATCCAAGAAACAATGATATCCGCTTGGGGGCGCCGAGGCAGTGGGCTCTCCCTGTGAACCCGGTAACAGGTACGCCTCATCTTGTGGGCTTCAGCGTCATTGTCTAAAGAGCATTGTAGAGGCCGCCATGCACGCGGGGTCCACACAAGGCACCTTGCCTGGCCATCCAATGCCATTATCCCGAGATCCGTTCGTAATGTATTAATCCACATGTGCAGGGTAGCTAGGTCGAGGTGGTGAGCAAAAGGAATCGATGTCGCAACATGATGATACCACGCATAACAGTGCCGGTGCCTTTTACTGCAATGACTTATGTGCCGTGTGCACAACGACGTGTCGCAATCTCAAGTCACAAGTCACGCGTCTCTAACGAAATGCCATAGTGAGCAGTCGTGCCACTATTGAGTCGCCACGTCACGATCGTGCAATGGCGAAAGTGTGCGCGGAAGAGCAGCCAAAGTGTTGTCTTATTTGGGAATGCGATGGGGGACAGGTGGGGGACAGGTAGGCCCAGGCCAGGATATCCCGGATATCTATTTGGATATTTGGGCAGCTTTGCCGGAAATGGATATCTTTTGGATATGGCTGGGATATTTGGGCGTGTGTTGAGGCGATGGCGCAAAAAAAAAACCTATTGTCCGTCTTCGGAGAGCTGCGAGCAGCGAGGTGGAGGGGGGTGACAAGGGCGCTCTGCCGCCGAAATGCCACAAGGTGGGCTTGCACTGCTTGCCCCTGCCCGCGTCGCCCTACCATTGCACAATCACCCTCATGCCGCTCGTGGCTCGCGGCTCGCCGTTTGGGGCAGCTGCATCATCCGTCATCATGCGCTCGCGTGTGCGACGCGGTGTGTGAGTCACACAGCCCAGCTTGCTGCCCTTGCCCTTCCTTGCCCTTGCTCACGCGCTTGGGCGTTATCGTCACTCACTACCCGCCTGTCATCTCCTTGTCCTTGCGCAGTATCGAGCCGCTCGAGGCGCGCCACGGCGCGCCTGCGACTCGGACTCGGATGGCTCAGAACAGGGTTTGCTCAAGCAACAGGCTTGGACTCGGACTCGAAAGAAAGTAGGAAAGAACCGGAGAACTGCGCCTCCATCGTCGTAGCGATGGAGACTGGTAATACCGGTGATGACTGGACTGGGCTCAGACTCGTAGATGGGCTCGCGGTGGCGTAAGACGAAGAGGGTAATTCTGAACGTGACTTGGACTCGGACTCGTACTCGGGAGACGTTTTGTGGCTCAGACATGCGAAATTTGATTTGAGAGATTGAGGGTTGGATTGGGCCTGCGGCGGCTGGATTTTCGCAGACCGTGAGGTCTTGGACTGTTGATGCTTGGGGAGTGGCGTGGGGTAGCGGTTGAGCGGCTTGAGTTGATAGAGAAGCGGCGACGGTTGACTTGGTTTGGAGGACTCGTGCGTGATATCTAGAATCAGGACAGAATCATCGGCATTGGGTAAAATAGGGGAAAGGCAGCCGGTGGAGCAACAGACGAGGCTAGAGGACCCATTCCAGCTCCAGTTGACGGGGTGTGAGTAGAGGCCCGCAGAGGCGGCGGAACTTCGACCGTCGGCGCGGAGAGGCGAGAGGAGGGGAGAACTGGCTCGGAAGGGCTCTCTTTTGAAGAAGGGAGGGGTCCCAAGAGGCTCTCTTTCCCAGGAGACTTCGACCCAAACGGTTCGGGAAGAGAAGAAGAAGAGACGGGCTCATGACGCGGGGACAATGAAGATTTCTCAAGGGAAGAACTCGACGTGACGACCGGAGCCGAAGGCGCGAGCGAAGATTTTGTGCTTGTGAGAGCAAGGCTCATCTCACTCTTGGAGATTGCCTGCGAGGGCGCGCCGGCAGCTAGCGCGGAATGCGGTTCTTGCGGGGAGCTCATGGAGCTTTCCTCGGGGGTGACTACGGGCATGGTGATCGACGCACGACGCACGACGCACGGAGGGCGCGGAAGTGTGGAAGGAGGCTTGTGGGAGGTGGTGGCAGGCGACTGGGGGTGGCTCAGGCGCGTGCTTGGCTTGTATTGACTCGTTGACTCGGGGTATAGACTCGGGAACTCGGGGGGACTCGCTTGGGAACACGGTGGGACTCGACGAAGTTGCTACAAAAATCACTCACGAAAAACACAAAACCCAAAGTCCTTGGGCTCAGAAGACTAACGTAAACACTCCGGAATCATACGATAAACAAACCCTCCCCGTGCGGCGAAGGCTGAGGTCGCGATCGCTCGTCATGCGCGAAGAAATACGGAAAGAGAGCGCAAAACTACGCAAACGAAGGGTTCGAACTATCGTTAAAGTGAAACTCGTCCGCTGAAGCCAACGCGGAGGGTCGAGGAGAGGTCCAAACTCGCGCGGGGGGAAGAAGGCGATGTGCAGAGAGACCTTCTAGACAAGCGACGAGCAAGGGGCGACGAAACAAGACGCGAGACGCGAGGCGCGTGCCATTCGTTCTTCCTTTCTTTCACCGAAAACGCGGCGAAACTAATGTTAAACGTTGGTGCCCCCTCCGCGAGAATCGCGAAGAAGAACGGACGAGATGGAGGCAATCATCGAAGGAATCGTGAGAGGAATCGAAGCGAAGGGGGGGGAACAGTGCGCGCGGGGGGGGGAACGAACGACGGCCGGAGGAAACGAACCGCGCGCGGAGGAGAAGAACCTCGCGCGGGGGGGGGATAATATAACGGCCGGAGGCGACGGATGGCACGCCGAGAGAAAGAACCTGCCGCGGGGGGGGGCGAGGGACCGAGGGCACGGCGGGGCAGCGTGGGAGGGCGCGAGGCCAATCTCAATCTCGGAGCGAGATCGCGTCCTTTCCCTCGCGGAGCGCAGAGAGACCCCCCACGAGATATCTTGGGACCGGAGAATGTTTTGGACGAATCTTCCTGCCGTCGGCCGAGGAGAGGCGGACGGAGAGAGAGAGAGAGAGAGTCTCGCAGAGCGACTGCAGAACGAGAAGTCGAAGTCATGCCGGTTTATTACCTTAAACGAGCCAACAATTTTAGTAACAGCAAAAACAAAATTCGAATCGCAAATTTCGAGACCAAAATCTGCAAACCTGGACTTGAGACCATGGGGAATCCGAATCTGTGTGTCTTGTGCGTCAGTGGTAACACGGGGAACTGTTCAATTGTAATTGTGAGCGCGTACCTTACACGAATAATATTCATGCCTACAGCCTTCAGATGGGCAGGAATACAACACGATATCGCTCATCGCGATATTGCTCATCGTGGTATCGCTCATCGCGATACTGCCCATCACGATACTGCCCGTCGCGATACTGCCCGTCGCGATAGCGCCCACCGACATACGACCTGTCACCGTACGGCCCACCGACGCGGTCGTGCGTCGTGCGAGCTGTCGTTCCAGCCACCAGCATCTCGCCAACCTCTGCGCCCAAAGTCGCTGGCGCCGAAGTTGGCACGCCAATCACCACCATCGTTGTACCCTTGCAACCCACCTTGGCCACGCCCATCGTCGCTGCCCACGTCAAAAAATGAACCTCTGTGGCGCCCGCCGACGCTGGCATGCACGTCGCCATCGATAGGCATGCCGAAGTGGCGCCCGCCGCCATCCCCCTCTTTAACCCGATCTGGTTGCTCGCCTAGGCCTAGGCTCCGCGTGCCATGCTTGTGTATGCCATCATTGTGGCGCTGGTAGCGCCGCTCGTCGCCATGGCCAGTTGGATGCTCGTAAAGTTGCACCTTACCGTGGTTGTGGCGGGACTGGCGCCCAAGGCCGTTATCGCTGCGCCCACAACCATGGCCGTCGCCTTGCCTGCCGTGGCTAGGCTCTGAGCCCTTCGTGGGGCGCCTTTTAGCAGCAAGGGCGGTCGCTTTCTTCAAGAATTGTTCAAATTTTCACGTGCGCACGTCGGTGACAACGACCTTCCACACTCAACAAATTGATAGGGGCTGGTGCTTTCTAGTACCCGGATTAGCGAATGGACGGTGTTTCCCACTTCTTGACATTGTCGATGCCATTGTGCACTTTGCGCCCGTTCCGAGATCATAAAATGTGGTTTATGATCTCCGGCTGAGGCTCGTTCTGAGGACGAGCGAGCGGCCTCAGTCGACGTGCGGTCGCACGCGAGACGACGAGACGAGGACGGGAGCAGGAGGCACACGAGGGGCACAGGAGCGCTCGTGCGGCTGGCGCAGAGCGTACGAAAGACACCGGGACGAGTGATGACACGCGGGGGGGGGGGGGGGGGGGAATCGCGCGGGAAAAGGAAAAGAGAGGGATGGATGAAACGAGGCCGGCAACTCAAACGAAAACACTCAGGGAGGAAGCGGGGGGAAGGGACAGGAGAGGCGTGGCTCTCGGGCGGCGACGGCAGGGGATGATACGAGGAGGGGGGGGAAAGACCGGGGCGTGACGACGGAGAGGGAGTCCCGCGGGGGGACGCTAAAGGCGGGAAACGGTACGAAGAGAGATGTACAACCCTCCCTACCCGCAACACTAGTCCTCTCGGGCGCGGGGAGAGACTCACCCTACCCGCAACACTTTCGGCTTTCGGTTAGGTCTAGCGCATGTGCTACGAGCTTGAGGTTCTCGCCGTATATGTGAGGAGGCAAGCAACTCTGCACTCTGCTGCCTCACCAGTAGGGGGCAGAAACGTTGCGCACGCACCACCACCACAAGACCATGCTTGCTCTCATCATCATGCTCTCATCACATATCATGCTAGCTACCCCGCGCACCAGCATGGGCACTCACGACCTGGGCCCATACTCATATCCACGTCAACGCGGATACGAAATAATTGACTCGAGACATGGCGCGATTAAAGCCACTCACACCTCTGCGCAAGCACAAGGGGGAGCTACAACTTCTTCCGGCGACAACCGCCGGCCCTCGTCCGTCACCCGGTTGACTTCTTTCCCTCAGCTCAGTGGACGTACGGACATGCACGAGCTAAAGGAGGTAGTGCCAATGCACCATGCGATGATGGATACAGTTTCTCGGCGCTAATTCAAGGGAAAGCAACTGAACACGTTCACGGGAAGTCTCAATGGGCACAGTGTGGTGCATCTCTGCCTTCCTTCTAGAATGTTTCTCCCCATTCTGAGGGAACAAGGTAGGGAGGAGTCCGTCAAATTGCATGCAAGAGGCACATTTCGGGCATGTCAAGCCCTCGCTTGAGCGAGGCGCAGCCAGAGCATAACCCAGGTGCATTGGCAGAGGGTTCTTGGGCATGAAGGCAACGCACCAAATCCACCAGGGGCCGGTGCAGATTCAGCCGCCGCCGCTGTCTCCGCCTCAGCGGACGCCTCCGCCTCCGCCTCTGCCCCCTGCTTGGCGGTAGCTTCCACTTTCGCAGCTGACTCCGCCTTGGCTGCCGCCTCCGCCTCCGCCTTGGCTGCCGCCTCCGCCTCCGCCTTGGCGGCCGCCTCCGCCTCCGCCTTGGCGGCCGCCTCCGCCTCCGCCTTGGCGGCCGCCTCCGCCTCCGCCTTGGCGGCCGCCTCCGCCTCCGCCTTGGCGGCCGCCGCCGCCTCCGCCTTGGCGGCCGCCGCCGCCTCCGCCTCCGCCGTGGCGGCTGCCTCCATGTCAGTGGCCTTGGCCGCCTTGGCTGTGTTCGGGACGGATCCCATGGCAGAGGCTGCAAGTTCCTCGGGCGATGCGCCCAAGATCTCCTCTGGAGTCTCCTCTGTGGCCTTGCCGGGCTCAACCTCTGTGATTTGTGCCTGCGACTGGAGCCAATCCAGCACCATATCCCGCTCAAGCTGTGCCTCAATTCGAGGGCGGACCTCCGACTCCTTGAACTTCTCCCCACGCTGCAACATTTGTGCTTGGATGGTTATCACCTCATCATCGACGTCATCGCGAGAGACTGTAAGCCCCTGCTGCTGCCCAATCGTCTTGAGTGCAAAATCAGCTTTAACTTGCATCGCTGACATCGGGGCGGCAATTCTCAGGTAGCGCTCGTAGTTCTCCTTTGTGATGAGCTCCTTCAGCTTCTCATCAGGCGTGCCGCGCTCCCGCATATCGGAAAGCATCGCAGCAAAACGCTCCTTGGAGACCTGCTCAAGCAGCGTCTCCGGGACTTCAAACTCCGCAGGGAGCGATTTAATGAGCGCCTTCTCGAGAGCACGGTGCGCATTCTTGCGGTACTGTGCGTCCACCTCCTGCTGGACACCCTCACGCAACTTCTCGTCAAGCTCTTTGAACGTCATTCCCGGCTTCACCTTGTTGGCAAAGCCATCGGTGAGCTCCGGGAAGATGCGGCGCTGGACCTTTTGACACGTGACCTCGAAGACAGCCTGCTTGCCCGCAAGCTCGGGCACTGACGTGCGCGCGGGGAATGTAACCGCAATCTCGCGCGTCTCACCCTTCTTCACACCAACTAGGCCCTCTACCAAGCCAGGCATGAAGCGTCCCGGCTTGAGAGGCAGCTGCACGTTTTCGCCTCCCGCCACATCGGGCAGGCGATCTCCCTTGCTGCCATCAGCCTGGGCAACATAGCCGACCATATCCACGAGAAGCTGGTTGCCCTCCTCTGCGGTTGCATCATCCTCAGCGTCCTGAAGGTCCGCATACTGGTCGCGGAGCTTCAAGATGGCTGTGTCGTACGCTTCCTGATTGAAGGGCACGCGCTCGACCTGCACCTTGAGGCCAGTGTATGATTCGGCGGTGATGGGAACCTCCGGGTACACGTCAACGGAGATGGTGAAGTCCATCGCCTTGCCCGGCTCGTACACCTTGGCGAGATCCTCGAGTTGGCCCTGGAGGCGCGCTTCTCCAATGGTCTGCAGCCGGAGCTGAGAGCCCGACTTGGACATGCCAACGTCGATGAGCTCCTCGACGACGGCAAGCTTGAGCCGCTCGGTCCCAATCTTCGCGATGAGCGCCTCCTTCGGCGCCTTGCCCTTCCGGAAGCCGTCGATCTCGAAGCGCTGGCCGAGCTTAGAGAGCACATTGTCGTGGACCTTCTGCGTCACATCTCCTGGGATGGAGATGTCGAGGGCGACGGAGGACTTTGGCTGCTTACGCACATCGACCTTGATCGCCTCTGCCATTCGCACCGGCGCCGCGCGCACCGGCGCGCTGCGCGTCACCACCGCGGGCCGCGAGAGCGCGAGCGAGGCGGTGAGCAGCGCCAGCATCGTGGGGGCGGTCGCCTCGTACCCGGCGAGATGAGCCCCGCGCGCGAGCCGCTCCCCCCCCCCCCTCCCCCCCCCTTGCGGTATTTTGGGCTTTTGAGTGGGTTCCGCGTTCCGCGCCTCGCGCCTCACACCTCACGGATCACGGGTCCGCGAGTGACGCGCGATGGCGCGTGCAGTGTCGCTTGCCTGTAGAGGGACAAGGCGGAGGTTGAGACGCGCGCCCACGGTCTCACACACGGGCGCAGGCCAGCATGGACAGGGGGCAGCGGGCATGGCTCACCTCTAGGGCGGTCAAACAGGGGCTTTTTAACTATTAGTAAGGGTTGGGCTGTATTTTTTGACCGTGGCGCAAGGCCCAATAAAAAACCTTCAGGGGGGGCCACCTGCCGCCACGAAAATCTTAGCCAGGAAATGGTGCGATTCTCCCCCCCTCTCCCCCCCTCCGTCACGCGCGCTCACGCTCTACCCGTAAAGATTTGGCGGTCGCGCCCGCGGGGGGATCGATCGGTTCCTTTATATCTGAGCTACATTCGGCATTTGATTCCCGCCCGATGCAGCGCCGTGTCGGGCTGCCGACAGTCCGACCACCCCCTGACCCTCTGGCATCATGGCCCGCGCAGCCCACCCAGCTCCTCACAGCGCGCGCACGCGGCTACCCTGGCTGCCACAGACCCCGCCCCGACCATCCCGACCCGCCCCTCGCAGGATTTGCCCTCACTCGAACTCGGCATCGAGAACCAGGACCAGCTCACCGACGCGGCCGTCCACGCGTGGCTGACGAGCCTCCGCGTTGAGGCTGCCCTCGCGGCCCTCCTCTCTCTGACAGTGCCAGATTCGGCGCTGATCGATGAGGCAAGACCCGTGGGCGGCCTCAGGACGGGCCACGTCGTAGCTCTCTACTCTGCAGCGAGCAGAAAAGCCCAAGATCTTGCCAGAGCGCCTCACAGCGCATCTGGCGGGAACCCACCACCCAAAGCAGAAATCATCTTCTGCCGCTGGGTGGTGGGCTTGGCAGGCGGTATTGGGAATCAACCCATACTGCCAATGACGCGCGACGGCGCGACGAAAGCGCTCCTGGCACGCGGAGCTCGCGCAGCCAAGGCGCACTCCAAGGTCTTGGCAATACTTGACATGAAGTCAAGGAGAGCCATAGACCGCGGAGCCGATGCGGCGTCCGTCGATCTCCGGTGGGCAGCAGAGGCAGAGAGCCTTTGTGACGGATTGGAGGTTACGGATGGGACGGAAGGAACCGGATGGGCCGTATGTACCTCCTGTTTGGAATGATAAAACGTCCCGTTTATGTGAGAAACACATAGCATCGTTTTTACCGTTTTTTGGAGTTCGGCAGCGGGAAACGGCCTGTATACTATAGAAAAAGGGAGGATACTTTGATACTTGCATTGAGCATTGAGATTGAGGGGATTATACTTACAAAATATAGAATAGGGGTGCTTTTACTCTTAGAGAGTGAGCGCCGCCTCCCCAAACTTGCAGCCCACTTCTCGAGAGGGCCCAAACTTATGACGCACTCGAGAAGCCGCCCAAACTTCTAGAAAAAGTTCTAGAAGTATTGACCTGGCCCTATGTATGGTAAGAATATTAGTAGTATAAGGTTTTTTTGTCTCCCCCTGTCCCTCGCCCTCTCGCCCTGCTTCTAGCCCGCTCTACTACTCGTATGTAAGGCCCCCCGGCCCCCCTCTCGCCCCTCCTCGCCCCCTCCTCGCTCCCCCCGCCCTGCTGACGTCCCCGTCAGTCACACTGCTCGCCCCGCCCCCACACTCTCGACTTTTGTTGCTTTCCCACGAAAAAGTGGCGCGCCAGGGCTTCTCTTTCGTGGGAAATCGGGGGCCCCTGCTGCGTTGGGTGTCTCTTGAATCTCCCTTGGGGCACAGCACCAGCGGATGTGCGTAGGCGCGGCCGAGAACTAATGCAGGGAGATCGCTTCATCCCGCAACGTTCAGCGATGAATATGGACGTCTCGCACTTCGAGCTAACCCGAGCGCACCAGAACGAGAACGCAGGCGTCAATGCGTCGCCCGCCAAAGAGGAGTACAAGCGCGAGCTTGCTGCCAATCTCTTCGATGGCAACGCGTCGAACAAAGTGCTCACCTTCAGCCGATGCGGGGCTACACCTACTCGCATGCCCAAAGGCGCCTTCGACGAACGTTCTCTCCGGGTTCTCTACACACAGAACCGGGATGCTGGCCTGATGCCCAAGCGCTACTCGCGCCACATCCCACAAGCGCCTGAACGCATCCTGGACGCTCCGGAACTCCTGGACGACTACTACCTCAATCTTCTTGATTGGAACTCATCGAATGTACTTGGCGTGGCTCTCGGCGACTCCATCTACTTGTGGAATGCAACAGACGGATCAATTCAAAAGTTGATGCAGGCACACGGCGAGGAGACGCATGTCACATCTCTATCTTGGGTACAAGAAGGGTCGTACATGGCCGTCGGGACCTCGGACAACAAGGTTCAAATCTGGGATGTGCAAAAACTGCGGCAAGTGCGTTGCATGCTTGGGCATCGCGCACGAGTTTCCTCGCTTTCGTGGAACGGCCCGCTCCTATCCAGTGGCGGACGCGATTCGCTTGTCCTTCATCATGATGTTAGGGTAGCCGAGCATCGTGTGGGCACGTTGAGAGGGCACACACAGGAAGTGTGTGGGCTGAAGTGGTCTTTGACCGGCAATCAGCTTGCCTCTGGCGGCAATGACAACATCCTGAACATCTGGGATGACCGGTACACATCATCCGCTCATGGGATGTGCGATCAGCCTCTCTTCCGACTTGACCAACACCAGGCCGCTGTCAAGGCTCTTGCGTGGTGCCCATGGCAACGGCACCTGCTTGCCTCGGGCGGTGGCACTGCAGATCGCATGATTCGCTTCTGGAATTCCAACACGGGCTCCTGCCTCAACGCGGTCGACACACATTCGCAGGTTTGCGCATTACAATGGGCAAAGCACGACAAGGAGCTTGTCTCGTCGCACGGCTATTCTCACAATCAGCTTATCCTGTGGAAATATCCGTCGATGGTGAAAGTCGCTGAACTGACAGGACACACATCTCGCGTGCTACACATGGCGCAGTCGCCTGATGGCACCACTGTGGTGACCGCCGCTGCCGATGAGACACTGCGTTTTTGGAAAATTCTTTCGGGCGGCGAGGCTTCCAAGAAAGAGCGTGCAGCGGCCAAGGAGTCCATCCTAAATTCCATGAGTATCAGATAGGCAGCATCATGCAGAAAACGGTCAGGGCTGGTGTGGGAGGGAATGAATAGGTGCGAGCGTGTGTATTCTCGACCCTTCACTTCCAATCCCTCTGCGGAGATGGAGGGTTCGCTTGTAGGTACTAGGAAAAACGACATTCCGCAGCCGTTCCACCATCATACTCTTCTCGTCTCTTATCTTGATGCTGAATGGGGGTCTGCTTAGGTTGGAGAGTTTGCGATCCATCTGAAGTGCTGCCAAGGCGGGTGTCCCCTATCGTTGTCATTGAAGCATGGTTGTTGCGATTTTGTTGTTGTTGCTTGGTTGATGTGGGGATGCCATTGACGCTGAGCAACTTCAACTTGTTGAGTATGATGCCTACTTAATTCGCTTGAGGCAAAAAAAAGAAGCTAGAAGCGAGAGAGAAAGAAAAACTTCTTGAAAAAGCCGGCTAGTCTTGCTACACTACTCCCCTATCTCTGGCGAGCCTGACATCGCCCTCGCCCCACGCTCACCCCGACGCATCCTTCCCCCGCCTCATTGCCCTTGTTCTTCGGTTTCGGGGGTCGGCGGGTCGGCCCATGTCCCATGTGCACTACTTGGTGCCTCGGGTGTTTGGCGGGGCGCCTTTCGATGTGTCTTTACGTGACGCCGCGGCAGCGGGCGCGGCGGTGTGTGTGGGGGCCCGGCCTTACGGCTTCCCCTCTACACTACATAAGAGCTGCTTAACGTTAAGAGGTCGCGTTCCGTCGAAAGAGGACCACGCGGACTATCAGCGGAATATGGTTAGAAACAATACTTATTACAAGGCGCTGAGTGTGATGCAGGCTTCCGCAGATCGATCATTTTGCGGTCATTGGTTACACAATAGAACTTAGCTAATAGAACTATAGATTTCATTCATCACGTGGAGACACCTTTAGCCGTATGTTTTCATGCCCAGCCAAACGCCGGCTTCTCCACGAGGTCTACGCCCATTTGTCGGAACAGGTTCGCCATGCTCTCCCGTTCTGGGTGGCCGATACTCGATACGGTCACTTTTGACGCTTGCCCGGTCCGCTGCCAGCTGATGCCCACGCAAGAAAACGGAAACTGGCAGTTGCCGAGTAGATTGGAAAGCGTGACTAGGAGCATAGCTTCCATGAGCCTTGGGAGGCCACACGCTTCAAAGCGCACATCCTGCTGGCGGTCGATTGCTGTGGCGATGAATTGCAGCTGGGTTAAGATTGGGCAAGAGTGGGGGGGGGGGGGGGCGAAGCAAGCGAATAGGGGAGTGAGGGTGGGGCAAGAGCGATGTCAGGTGTGGACCCCAGCGGAAGAGAGCGGTTAGCAGCGAAGTGGTCATCTTCAAGAATATTTTTTGAAGGAAAACCTCAACGCATCTAGAATAAACAAGTCACTCAGCGGCACGGGAGGAAGGCGCGAGAGCACACTCCGCTGAGGGTAGGTGCACCCCGCTCAGCTCAAGCATAAGGGGAGTTGCCGCAAGGCGGGTAATGAGGGAGAGGAAGGGGAATCGGCGTGGCTACGAAAGCGCATCCCAGTGCCACGCGTGAGGCGAGAATATTAAAAAAAAATTAGATTTTTTTTGAGAGGAGCGCACAACTACCCACGCACCACTAGATCACAATCTCACTTTTACCTCGGCTGCGTGGGCTACTCGCAACTCAACAAACACCGTTCTCCCAAGCCTGAGTCCCTAGCTTGCCAAGTCACCTCTGGGTGGTCACCACTCTCCTGCTCGCCCGATTGCAACAACATCAGCCGCAGCCGCAGCACACGTGCAACAACAGTTCCAATCTTAGCCGGCCTTTGAGTCCTTCAACCTAGACCCAGCCTGACTTGTCGCCCGTCCCGTACGCGCGGGCAGTTCTCGCATGTCGTGGTCGCCCCGTCTGAACTCAAGGCATGGGAAACGACAGCGCAAACTCTCGCACGCGCTCGCGCAGCTCGGCGATAGCAGGCTCGGATTGCATCTCGGCCACAAAGTCTTTCAGCTTTGGTCCCGAGCGCTTTTGTAGAGTGAGGGAGAGCTCGACGGCCTCGTGAAGGAAGTCCGCGACCTATGCAAGGTGTGTCAAGAGGGAGGAGTCAGGAGTCTGAAGGGCGCACTGTCCGCGCACGCACATAAAGAGGAGGGCCTCACCCTTTCAAAGTCTGAGGTGTCAAAGCCGCGCGTAGTCAATGCTGGAGTACCAATGCGAACACCACCAGGCACCGCAGCAGAGGTGTCACCATGGACCGCGTTCTTGTTCAGGGTAATGCCAACCGCCTGAGATGCAGCAGCAGCGAGAGCGTCGCGCCTCAAGCTAGGATGGCATGAGGTCTCACACAGCATCTTGAATGGAGAAGGTGACAATTGAAAGTCGGAAGGCTCGACATGTGAGACATGCACCCACATTTCCATTGTGCAAGGTTGGACGCAGTACTCTAGACGAAGGCTCACCTCTGAAAGCTTCTCAAGCTTCGAACCTGTCAATCCGAGCGGTCTCAAATCCCAGAGCACCAGGTGATTGTCAGTACCACCCGTGACGATGGCGTAACCCTTTGCCACCAAGGCGGCGGCAAGAGCCTTGGCGTTTGCCTTCACAGACCGAATATAGTCCCGGAAAGCAGGCTGTTGCGCTTCACGGAGAGCGACTGCCAAGGCGGCGATTTGATGGTTGTGCGGCCCTCCCTGCTAGACCGGGAGGGGCGGAAATACATAAAGTGAGTTTAAGCACATCTGACGAGAAGGCTGCGATGTGAGGCGGAAGGGCGCGTTCGACGTGCTTGCCTGCAGGCAGGGAAACACCGCGAAGTTCACATCCGCCTCAAACTTCTTGCGGTAGAAGATGATACCCGAACGTGGGCCGCGTAATGATTTGTGCGTAGTAGAGGTAACGATGTCACAATAAGCGAAGGGGTCGTTGCACCTACATTCGTACGTGAGTCGGGTTGATGGTGGATGAGAGTGGGAGAGTAGCATGGTCGGGAATGAGTGCAGTGACGTAGCGAAATCTAGGTGCAAGATGAGCTTGAGTCGCTTCGGGAAGAGCTCGGAAAGAGCAGCTTCTTAGAGAACGGACTGGTGATAGCCACAGCTACCAGCACCTCGGCCAGCGCACACAACGCTGCCTCGCGAGCTCTCGACGGCGGGCGTCCCATGCTCCGCAATGGCACAACAAGAAGACTCACTCTTTTGCAGCCACCAACCCGGAGATGTGCGCCATGTCATTGAGCAGATACGCGCCGACGGAATCTGCAATCTGACGCATTCGCGCATAGTCCCAATCTCGTGGGTAGGCGGAAGCGCCTGCGATCAGAAGTCGCGGGCGGAAAAGGCGAGCGCGCGCTTCGAGAGCATCGTAGTCAATCAGCCCGGTTTGGGCAGACACCTTCGAATGGCATCCGGGAGTCGGAGGCAACATGAAGGTTGAAAGATGAGGACCATTGGGCGGCAACCCTAGGCATGAGGCGTGCCCACTGTGTGCACTCGGTTATACGCAATTATTGGAACACACCTCGTACGGAAGAGACTCGAAGTAGATGGATGTTGCCGAGACGCGACGCTTCTCATTGTAGTATCTGGGCAGGCGAGGAATAGGGCTTGCTGAACAAGGATGATCGCGGCGACGTACGAGAAACCTCTAGCCGAACATTGGTTGAAAAGACGAGCAAACAGCAATGGTCAGGCGTAGACCTCGGACGCTCATGAAGGCCCACAACCGACCCACGTGATGTCATCATGTGTACATACCATAGATGGTGCGAACGGGAGCGCGCGAGGACGCTAGCAGCATGTGTGCATAAGCGCACCCATGTGTCAGATGGCCGCCGGAAGGCAAATCGAGCCCCATCACCCGATCATGCGGCTCAAGCAGCGCAGTGTACGCAGCAAAATTGGCCGGAGAGCCCGAATAGGGCTGTACATTGACTCCCCACTCCTCTGGATCCAAATCGAAGAGCTCGAGCGCGCGAGCCTGAAAAAGACAGGGTAGGGGTAGCACAAAGTAAGCATAGGGACTCAGCACACTGAGGCTCGTCTGATGAATGCAGGGGCAGAAGGGAGGCACGAGAGCGAGAGCGCGCCTGGCACAGTCGCTCGAGCTTGTCGACGTACTCATTCCCACCATAATACCGGGCACCAGGCAGCCCCTCCGAATACTTGTTGGTCATCACCGAGCCAAGGGCCTCTCTCACCTGCGCCGGGTGGCATGTGGGCGCGGCTGAGCGGGTGGTAGGGCGGCGCACCGCGCGCACAAGCAGGCCCCCACCTCGGCCGAGACGAAGTTCTCTGAGGCGATGAGCTCGAGGCCGTCACGCTGTCTTTCCGCCTCAGCGGAGAGGAGAGAGAAGACTTCTGGGTCGGAGGCGCTCAGGCTGCCACGGAGCTCGATGTGGCTGGCGCGCGGTGCGCGGCCCACCGCAAGCGAGAGGCCCAGCAGCAGCGCGGGCAGCATGCCGAGGAATGGAGATGGATAGATAGAGAGAGAGAGATGGGTGGCAGAGCCCGCTGCAGCGCCAGCGCTCGGCCGCCGCCGGGAGCCGCGCGATGTGGAGCGGGGAGGTTGAGAGAGAAAGACGACGACAGGCAAGAGGAGGCAAAGGAGAGAGAGGGAGAGAGAGGGAGAGAGAGAGAGAGAGAGAGAGAGAGAGAGAGAGAGAGAGAGAGAGAAGAGAGAGAGAAGAGAGAGAGAGAGAGAGAAACGGAAGGAGGAGGAGCGAGAGGAGGAGGAGACAGCAGGTGCGAGAGAGAGAGAGAGGTAGTTAGAATAGAGAGAAGACACAGAGGATCCCACCACCAGAGACAGAAGGAGCGAAAGAGAGAGGCGACGATTGAAAGTATGAGGAGAGTAGAAGAAGACCGCCGAGAGAGACAGAAGAAGAGAGAGAGAGAGAGAGAAGCGGGAGAAAGTTCCGGCCGACAGCCACCGCGCGACAACGTGCAGCCGGCGCCCGAAATAGCACTAGCCAAAAATGGAAATGGGAAGACTCTAACACTACCTCTACGATGCCACTATGTGCAGATATAAATGAGTCGATGTGACGGTGGGAGGAGCCTTGGGCGAGAGCACGTGGCGGCGCGAGGCGGTGGGCGGTGGGGATGGCCGTCCGTCTGCTGCTCGCCGCGTCTGTACTGGCTGTGGCCACGGCACTGGTGGTGCGCAGGCGGCGACGGAGGAAGGTACCACTCCTTACCGTCCCGCAGATCGAGCAGCTCTATGGCGCGCTCGCCGCCGGCGTCCACTCGCCACCAATCTGGCTGCATGGCCTTCGGGTCACACACCGCGTACGGATGAACAAGAAGCTCCACTTCCTGGGGCTGCGCGATGCGCACGGCCGGACGATTGAGGCGGCGCTACGTGGCGATGCTCTCGGTGTACCCTCCGTCACCACCCTCTACCGGCTCGGGGATGCCGTGAGCGTGTACGGCCACGCCGAGGTGCGTGAGCGTAAGATCAGCATCCGGACCCTCCGCCTCGAGATCGACGAGGCGTGGTCGAGCCTCTTCGGGGAGGTGCCGTTCTTGTACGACTGGGACACTGCACTCGCTGCTAGCGGGTCGGGGAACGTCCTCCTACAGGTGGCCAAGTCGCACACAGAGCGGCTCTCTGCGCGCCTCGACGCCATGGATGGCGTTCGCGTCATTGGTGTTCTCCAGCCTGTCGCAACGCGTATAAAGCATATGGAGTGCGGTATGCTGATTCAGGCGGATATGCCCCTGCCCGAGCTCATGCACCTCATCCGGATCGACAGCGCACTGCCCGACCGCATCGTACAGCGCATGTATTGTCTCGATGAGTGGCACGGCACGCTAGAGGCAGCGGTCGCTTTCTTGGCCAAGTCCATCGCAGCCAGGTCTGAAGCCGGGAAGCCGCTGACGTGCCGCGTGCAGGCCTTCCCGCGCTCAATGGAGCGGCGTTTCGCCGACGCGCTATCTGCTCGGGGTGTCAAGGTCACTCTCAAGGGCCACAATGCGTTTGCGACTGTCGGGTTCGTCTGTGGTGCCTTCGCGACTGGGCTTGTTCTGATGGAGGACTGTGGTGATGAGCTTCGGGACGACGCACCCTCTCTTACGGTTGGCAGCCGGGAAGGCAGGGGCGTAAAGAGAAAGGGTGCGTGTATCTCAGCTTGCCTTACCCCAGGGTTGAAGGATGCGACCAAGTATCTGTCGGGACCTCCTGGAGGAGCAAGCCGGAATAACCATAGTCAAACCTGCACCTCGGCGAGCGCGCATGATGAGAGTGTGACAACGCCGACTGAATCCCAGCCGGCCAACGGCCCCGTTTGTCGGGCTTACTACAAGCTGGAGGAAGCCGCGTCGTATCTACCACTGACCAGGGGCGGAGAGTCTCTGGCAATCGATGTGGGCGCCTCTCCAGGAGGGTGGACATCATACCTCGCATCATCGGGGTTCGCCAAAGTCATCAGTGTCGATCCTGGGCTTCTAGAAGGGACGGTTCTTGCGCGTCCGAATGTTGAGCATATGCGCTTACGGTTCGAAGAGGCGCTCCCTTTGCTCTTGCAACGTGGCATTGCAGGGACAGCCAATGCCTACTGCTGCGATATGAACGCGCCACCGGGCCTAGTCGTTGATCTCTTCTTGAAGGCGCTGGAGCTCATGCGACCTGGAGCGGTCGTGGTGATCACGTTGAAGAATGCCTTCCCAAAGAAGCTGCAGTACGATGAGGCGGTGGCTGCGGCGTTGGAGACGCTTGGTGAATATCTAGACGGCGTGCGAATTGTGCAGCTCTTCGCGAATACCACGCGCGAGAGCACACTCCTTGGAACAGTGTCCGTAACTAGGCACATTGGAGGTAGTAAGCCGTGATCCTTGTTTTTTTCAGCCAAGCGAGGGCATTTTGAGGAGTGACTGCATCTCCTTAATAGAGAGATACTTGGTAGTGAGCATAGGCGAAGGCCCGGTCGAGATTCTGGTTGAGGAGCTCAGAGTTGAGGAAGTTGAGACTCGCGCGGTGAACAAGGTGAGCCAGGCAAAGCAGGTGAACTCAAGGAATATAGCATCAAAGTGCGGAGTGCGGAGTGTTGTGAGTGCATCACCGGTCGATAATAATAATGGTAGAACTACTTATTATTGAGCATGAGTGCCGCTACTCTCACTAGCCTTGCACTAACACCCCAAGCCATGACGCACATGACCGCATCCAATCCCAAGTCCCAGCAGGCACAAACCCCCAAAAAACAGCTCTGACATTTGAGCAGATTTTGGGCTAACACCTACTACCGACAAGGCATCCACTACCTCTCAGGTGTCGTTCCGTCAATTATGGGACATCAATCGAATGGAGCCATCAAATATCCATAGTTATTTATACAACAATCACCCCGATGTTTATGGCATTCAGTCGATGAGTGCAATAAAGGCTCACAATTAGACGAAGTGCACGCCGTCCCGATGTGCATCGTTCCCCCGCGGGACGCCGTGCGTCCGCATAACAACTTTCTCACCTACGGTGCCCCTGTGGTGCCCAAGGCTTACAATTACAGAAACAGAGGCAAGAAAGCAGGAGTTTGACAGGTCTCATGCCGTAGTGGAGCCATTACCATTACGCTATCATCGGCCTGATGAGAATCCTTCGTCGGCCTATGCGTCATCTCGTTTGAGCTCGATTCAGCCTTGGCGTATGCTTGTATCTTTCATTGGGAATGACGTCGGATGTCGGATGGGAAAGGGAAAGAGGGATTTGATTTCAACGATTGGGGAGTGTCTGAGTTTTCTTGTTGTCCTAGTTTAATCCTAGTGCTGAGGGACTGTGCCTCATCGGCAACGGAGCCCCTCCCCCGCGATGGGGGTGTGCGTGGTTAGTGCATGGCTCGTCCAACGTATGTGGCTAGGGATGCTAACCAACAAGACCTCTTTCAAGACTACAATTTCTAACGTCACCTTTCACCTGTCCGATGTGTGATCATTGATTGATTAACTTAACGGAACGGGCTGTAGAACGCCGCGTGCGGCGACCGCGCGGATGGCGTGGGTACGGCCGAGCTGGCTGGTCGTCCCCTCGGCCGCAGCGTTGCTGGTGGTGTTGCTGCTGCAGCGCCGGCCGTCCACGGCAGCTGGAGAGGGTCGCATCGGTGAGGCATCGCCGCCCAGTCGGCGAGGTCGGCAACTGAGCGCGCTAGACGAGCTCGAGCTGCGCGGCTGTGAGCGCCTCTTCCTCGATGCAGGCGCCAACCTGGGCGAAGCCGTTGGCGCGTTCTCCAGGGGAAACTTCTTCCAGTGCGCGATTCATGCACCGCCGCGCAATCATCGTGCAGCCTGGGCGAATCTAGGCAAGCGGCAGCGTGAGCTCTCGATGGCGCCGCTCAGGGAGCCACGCAGCTTCTGCATCCGGTCTTTCGAGGCGGCCCCGCCAATGCTTCCACTGCTGCACAAAGAAGAGGCGCATCTGAGGGCGAGCGGCTTCAACGTATCTTTCATCGAAGGCGCCCTATCAAACCGAACCGTCACAGACGAGCCGCGCACGCTCTGGCGATATGCTACGCACCAGTGGGGAGAGACAGCTCTTGGGCTTGACTTTGCTGATGTGCATGTCGAGAACAAGCCTCTTCCAATGGGGTCGCGCGTCGTGCGGAGTCGTTCGTACGACTTGAACGAGGTCTTGCGTTTCGTGTTCATCAATCAGCCGAAGGCCGTGGTCGTTCTGCGGTTGGACGTGGAAGGTGAAGAGTGGTGGATGCTGGAGCGATTGGTAGAGCAACCGGACCTCTTGTGCCGCGTTTCCTACATCTTTGCCGAATTTCATTCAGCGGCCTCTGCATCGCAGCGATCGCGCCTACATCAGTACGGCATCGATCCTCAGGCCTTCGAGAAGCTGAAAGATAGGATCCATGGGATGATGGATCACACGCCTCATTGCCGACTCAAGTTGTATTGGCGTTCCTTTTGGGCTTCTTGCGGGGATAAGCAAAGGTTTGAATGGCGCGTAGCACCACAGGCTGCCGCCAGTAGTGACAGTTCGGTGGCTGCACCCGAAGTGCAACGCGCGATGGGCGTGCCTTCTGCACTTGCGTTGGCGCTTGAACCGGAGAAGAGGAACGCGAGATAGGTGCGGTGATTAAGAATGGGCTGGCAGGGAACAATATCATGCGGTGTCTGCGGTGTACGGGCAGTGCTTAGGTCGACATTGTGCCTCGCGTAAAGAGGAGCTCTGCTCACTTAGCAAGTAAAGAAAGGACGGGAATGGGCGGAGGACCATCTGTAACAACTCCATGCCACCCGAACACCCGGCTCGTCGCCGCGGCTACGCATGGCACGGAATCCGGGGCTGAAAAGTGCTACGGCGCCAATAAGCCAGGTGGCATTGCTTAGGTACGTTAGATCATGCAACGCAAATTATAGGTGGCAAGATTCGGAGTCGGAAGATTCTTCTATTGCTGATAATACTGATAGTTTCTGCCCGCTTTTCCTTTGCGTTCGGGAAAAATACGTACGTCCTGAGGATTCAAGGCAAGCGCGCAACGTCGCGGCGAGCGTTGAAAAGCCCCTCCTCCCAAGCCGCCCTGCTATGCCACATACCTACTGCCGTCATCGTTGAGCCGTTCGCTGCCTTGGCTGCCGCTCGCGCCCCTGGTCACCACTTTCCGGCACACGCAACACGCTACCACCAGCATTCTCCTGCCCGGTGGTGAGTCAGATCCGGACAGGGCACTGATAAGGAATACGAAACATGCGGGCAAGCCACAATGACGTTGCGAGCATTCACCCGCCTCGCGTGGCTGCACTCGTCATATGAGACGGTGGTTCAGATTTCTGTGCGGGTATGCCACAGCCCGCGTCTTTGGCAACCGCGGCAATGCACCTGCCCGTGGCCGCTGTGTACCTGAGCTCTTGGAGTTTGCAAGGGGCCGAGTCGGCTGCTCGCACCAACCAGACATGCCCAGAGAATGTCAGCTGCATGTGGGAAGGCGAACGGGCGGGGATGACTCCGTATTTGACTTCCTTGCCGTCTTGGTCGACCCAAAAGAGTTCCCAATCAGTCTCGCAGCCGGCATTATCCAGCTCTAGCTGCACCACGTCTCCCGACGCCTCGGCCTCGGCCTCGTCGACGTCTGATGACACCGCGTCCACATCTTGCTGATCGCCATTCGCGTTCGTCAATGGCCGAAGGTGGGTCGCAGGAGGGTCCTCCTCCTTGAGCTTCGGATGGCTCCCGTTGTACACAGAAGATAGGAGCGCGAATCCGTCCGGGTCGTATTGCGCCAAGCCGCCTGGACCAGGTGGCGGAAAACACTTCTCTCTATCCACAAACTCGCCATGCGAGCCGAAGTACCACATGGTGAGCTCGGCCCAATATTCAGCAGGGCAAGTGCCGGCGTATGCTCGCGAGCCGTCCTCCCGCGTCCACTTCCCATTCACCACCGCCTTGCGATGCACCTCTCCAATCTCCGTATGCAGGGAGGGGGGGAGGCCGACGTCCATCACGCAGTGCCCAAACTCGTGCACGAGGATGTCACGACCGGCATAACGCGGATCCGTGTCGAGGTCGATGAGGTTTTCCTCACCACAAGATGACAGGGTGCCACCCATACCTCGCGCTCGTTGGTCGATGGTCACACCCATCTCGCCAGTGTATCCACCGTCGACTCCCTTCATGTGCGCGTGCTCCGGCAGGTCAGAGCAGCCCTGATCGATCCCAATGATATGTAGGGTCGCGCCGCGCCGCTCGAGTCGGCTGAGCACTGGTGCGGGTAGGTAGCGAAGCATGCGCCCCAGCCGGTCGGCTGCGACGAAGAGGGCTCCGTCTGACACGCAGCGGTGGGCTCGGATGGGTATGCCGCGCTGCTCTTCAGAGAGGCGGAGGACAATCTCCTTGTGGAAGAAACCACCAATTGGTGGCTCCAGCCATCGGATCTCGCGCGGTGGCCGCTTGTACTCGCTGCGGACCCCTCCGACTGCCAGCCGCTCTGCGCGCCTGCTGCGCTGCTCCTCCGCACCGCTCTTCTCCTCGCCAGCGGCGCAGAAGGAGTTTTGTCGCGCGGTGAGTACGGCCGCGCCCAGCCCACACGCAGCCAGCACAGCACCGCCGTGCTGCAGGCCCCGTAGTGCCGTCCTCGTCGCCATCGAGCGGGCCAGCTGGTGCTCGGGCCCTCTGTCGGGTCTGCTCTCGGCCGAGCCTTCGTGCCTGCGACCTGCTCCTTGTTACTTGTGTGTGAGTCTACGTGTGTGGACTGTGAAGTGTGCTGCCGAGTGGTCGGAGGTGGAGCAGACGTAGAGAGGTGCTGGCGGCTGGCGGCTGAGCACTTGAGCGAAGGACAGTGGCGCGGTGGCTGGGCGGCTGGGGGGGGGGGTCCGTCTCTGAACTAGGATTAAAAGAGTGTCCTTACAAGTAGCTTCAGCCACCTCGCCGCTCGCCGCCATCCCCATCCCCATCCCGTTGTTTATTGGTTGGTGGTGGCGGTGGTTGGTTCTCCGGCTTTCGGTGTGTCCGTGTGTGGGTGCGTCGTGGCCGGCAAATAGGTCATGCATGTGCACAGAGGATAGATGTGTAGGGGCCATTAACTAAGTTTATACTTGGTCGCCATGGAGCGCGCCGGCGCGACTCCCCTCTCTTTCGGGTTGGCTTTGACGTAAGTTTTGTTTTGAAAGGGCCCAAATTTTGTTGTCAAAATTTGAGGGTTGGGCACCTAAATTTTGATCAAAATTTTGACGCTTTCAAATATTTTGTCCTATTATAACCCTATAACACTCTCCCTCGCACCTTCGACGACGACTGCGTCGTGGACCACGTCGTGCCACACCTTCTGGCTAGGGAGGAAAGATGTTATGGGTCGTGAGTTGGGGGACGAGGCGGGGGCGTGAGGCGGCGCCCTGCTGCGCCTCTCTCTCTCCTCGCGTGTCGCATCTTCCAATCTCCGCGCGGCCCCCCAAGTTTTGTTTCTTTCCAAGTGAAAGGCCCCAAATTTTGGTCAAAAATTTCGATTTCGATTGACGATTGACCACCCAAATTTGACAAAATTTACAAAACTTACGTCAACCCCAACTTTCGGGCCCCCCGCCGAGGGCGCCCCTCCAGTACCCATGGAGCAGTCGCTGGCGAAGCGACCGCGTCCACCCGCGGAGGCCGAGCAGGTGCGTGCGACTCGCGTCGCGCCACACGGCCCGTGGCCCCGGCCACACCACCCTCAGCAGCCATGCTGGTCCCCCCCATGGGGGACAGCAGACTGCAGACAGCAAGGCAGACACAGCAGACAAGACGCACGAAGCAACCAATGGGCATGCCTCATGGCAGAGGCTCCTCCCACCCTGGTGACGGTCGCGCCGCCCTGGCGGCGCGGCCCGAGACCGGGTGGCCCTTATGGGCACAAACAACACCCCGCCCTGCATACGTACTACAACAGAAGAATGTCACAACTGAAGCCCCAACTCAACACAACCAGGGCCCCTCTGAAAGAGGGACTGGGAACCGACCACCAACAACCAGCCCACCACCAAGCACCAAACTCATGCTCACGGCCGACCCACATTCCCCTGACGCAGGAGCCAGCGTCAGATGAAGAACAAGAGGGCGTAGACACAGACGCAAATTTCGACCTCTCCTTCCACCAAGAGGGGGACTACACCTTTCTGGACACGACCGTCTACGCCGCGATAGTTGAACTGCTCCTCGAGCTAGAGGGAGTCGATCCAGAGCCAGACTTCTGGGCACGGTCCATCGCAGGCCCCTGGCACGTAGCCGTCAATGAAGATTGCGCACAACAATTTCAAGAAAGGTATGGCGAACTCACCACCCTTCGCGTGAACCAGACCGACATCACCGTACGCATCAAGATCGTATCAATCGAGGAAAAGATCAGCAAGCGAGGCGCCACCCTCTTCGCCCCCTTCGCCGCCACCACGCCCGCCACCGCGCGTGCCACCTTCTCCACCCCCATTATCGCCTCTCGCGCGCGGCAAAGCGGTGAGGGGGAGGGGGAGGCGAGGGGTTGGGGGAGCTCGGCGGGGAGGGGGGGGTGGGGGGACTCGGCGGCGGGGGACTCAGGGGGGGGGACTCAGTGGCGGGGGAAGGGGGTCGAGAATAATCATACCGTCAGGGGGCCCAATCTTTTCACAAGCAGTGTGACCTTTTCACAGGAGGCGTCTTGTGAAAAGCCCAGTGAAGTGTGTGGGGGGGGGGGGGGGGCACACAATGGGGACGGTCGAAGTCCCGCGCCTTTTGGCGCGGAGGAGGGGGGGGGTATTGGAAGTCACAAGTGTCAGAGCGGGGACGGTAGAAGTCCCGCACATTGCCAGGAAGGCATGGGAAAAACGGCTGGACATCACGAAGGAAGATTGGAAGCACGTAGCTAAGCTATACACCCTTCCACTACTAAAACACACCGACAAACACCCACACTTCAAGCACATCACTCATAGAAGGATAGGAACCAAGAATAGGTTCGCAGACAGCCCAACGAAAAAATGTAGACTGTGCAACCGCCATCAGGAGAACTCGTGCCACCTAGCGTGGTGCCCCGCGACGAAGAAAGTGTTCGACGCCATAGACGCCATCACAGACTACACCCCTAGCATGAATCGGACCCGAAACCAAAAGGCGAAAGACAGACTATTCGCGTATCCAGGCGCGACAACCCCCGACAGCTTGAAAACTCTATACATCATCGCGTGGAAATACGTATATAATAATCAATGTTATATCCTAGCCAACCCCACTAGCTAATTGGACATAACGTCTCAGTCCCGGAATCCCGCCATGCCTGACGGGCCAGGTGTCCGAGTGATACCGGGGGGTGGGGGCATTGCCCCCTCCCCTCGATATTTGTCCTCCCCCCAGTGCATGCACCGGCCCCGCGCACCCCAGCGCGTCCTCTCCTCGAGTCCACGCTGGGGGAAAACCCCTTTCGGGTAAAAGCAACGCGGGGGGGGGGGGGCACTCGTGAGATAGGAGCCCAGAAGCGCTAATCTCCCTCGCTAGAGCGAGTGGCCGCGGCGAGCCGCGGCCCTTCCCTCCTGGCTCTGGCGCCCCCGTCTTCTCTTACCCAAACGGGGCGAGAAGACACGTTTCTGCCGGAGGGGGGAGCTGCCGCTCCCCCCTCCCCTCCCTCTTCCCTTTTCCTCCTCTCTTCCCTGCGGCGGGGGCCCATGGCGCGCGCCTGCGGCCCCTCTTCAGGTCCCCAGGTGGCCAGCAGGGGCCTGGGAGCGCAGCTCAGGGGGCAGGTGAGGCTGGGGCATGGCCCTGGCCCCTCCTGCCTCTCCCTCGCTGGCGCTCCGAGCCCCTGCGGGTCGACTGGAGCTGGCTGGGGGGTCCTGAACAGGGGGGCCCACAACTATCGTTAAAACGATAGGGTCATGGAGCGCGCGCCGCCGCCCGCTCTCGCTGCCCGCGTTCTGGAAGCTGGCGCTAAACAACATCCGTGAACTAAAACTCACATCGTTAAAAGTAAGTAGAGAAGGAGCACTCTCACAACCCATGTGGGGTAGCCCAACGCACCCGGGACCGAGTATAAAACCCAAGTGGGCAAAGCTATGGAATAAGCTCGAATGCAACACCATACACAACGTATTCAAAGACCACGCGGCGACCGCGCCCTATAGCAGCGAAGAATGCACGCAATACCTCAGGAACAACGACACGTATATACAATTTCAGGGGGAATATATCCCAAGAGACAAATTCTTAGAAACATGGGACATAATAGTCAAACACGCCACGACGTTGATGGCGGCAGCAGACAACGCGGCCGAAATAGGGGGCGCACCAGCGAGAAGCGAGGAGACCGGCAACCAAAGCGTTCCGGAGGAACCGACACCCGAACTGCGAATAACAATAGACGGGGAATACTACGTGAGCATCAAAGGAAGGTGGTATGAGGCGGAGCTCTCATACTTAGGCACACCCATAGTCGGGAAAAGATTGCCCACCGCACCCACGAACCTAGACCCATCCCCACCGGCGCATTGGGGGGAAGGGTACAAAACCAATAAGAGGCTAGAGTACCCGCTAGCAGACGAATACACACTAGACGGCAAGACGCCGCTGGACGGCACCGGTGTAGAACATATCACCGAGGCCCTCCAGCGAGCGAAATGCAAACGCAAACACCACACGGGACTGATCAAGTGGGAGGAAAAACTGCAAACCTCAGGCGACACATGGGCGCACCTCGCGAAGCTATACACCTCGCCAATGATAACGACGCGAGACATGTACTTGCACTTCAAACATATCACACACAGGCGAGTAGGCACATATAACCGTTTTCCGGGCAGAAACAAAACATGCCGCATATGTGGGGAGGCGGAGGAACCCTCGATCCACCTAGGTGAGTGCCCCAGGATAATTAACATCCTAGGCGAACTAAATAAAGTCGCACGCTTCTCACCTGAGGATGAAAGGAGCAGAGAGGAAATCATTATAGATAACCTATTCGTTTTCCCGAAAGGAGACGCCCCGAAAGCGGTATGTATACTATACCTATTAGCGTGGAGATACATAATCACGGACTTCTACAGGATACACTACGATGGTGTAAAATTTTCGGAGGAATCAATACTGATAAGGACCATAGAGAGATATGCCTTGCTGAGCAAAGCACTCCTATTCGCGCAAGAAACCGATTCGGCGAGAACAGCCCAGGCGGGCATGGGCAGGCAACCCAAGAAAAGGGTAGACATGAACGACTTGAGACCCATCTTTAATAGAAACGACAAAGGCGGACTTAGGCCCAATGCAGAGATAGTGGCACTAACCACCAAGCTAGGGATCGTCCACGCTGTCGAGGAGATCAAGGAGCAAGACAACCTTAGCAATTGAAGCTTTGGCACGCCACTCAAAATTGATGCCGGGGACATTAGGAACCAGACCTAACTAACACAAACAAGAAGAAGACGGACAGACACACATAACACTATCGACAAACTCGAAAGGCCTGCCCGAGCCCCACACTCCGAACCAGGCCCCAGGTAGTGTACCGAGGCCGGACCCCGGAAACCGAAGAAAAAGGAAAGAAGGGGGGCAGGGAAAGAGGTGGAGGGAGGGAAGTTAAGGGCGATGTAGATAGCGAAGGCACAGGTGTGACCCATAGCTAGTAGGCGAGTAGCCCCGAATCTTCAGAAAGATTTTTTTTTTATTTTTTTTTTTGAACAGGGGGGCCCAGGGGGAGGAGGGGCTGGTCAGAGGGATGGGCTGGCCACGACAGGCCAGGGCGGGCGAGTCAGGCGTGCTTGTGGGGAGAGGAATGGGTCAGCATGGCAGTGTGCTCCTGGCAAGCCATCAGGCGTGCCAGGAGAGTGGGTGGTTCCTCCCCCATGGCAGGGGAGGAGTGGAGAGAGAGGGGGGCTCGTGCCCCCCCATGGGCGAACTAAGTATAAACTTAGTTGTCGCGTGGAAATACGTAATAAGAGACTTCTACAGAGTAGAGTTCGAGTCATACGAATACCACTATATACCCGTTCTAGAATCCACACTAATGAGATTCACTACCCTAGTAAGAGGTCATACTACGCCGAGGACACACAGCCTGGCGCGCACGAGAAAGGCGGCCCAGGGGAGAAAACCAAAACTCAAGAGCCTGCCGGAGCTCAGCGCTCCGACCTTCATGGAAGACGACAAAGGAACATTAAAAATGAGCGCCCGCCTAGACTTAGTAGCTAAAGCAATCGGCCTTGCCGAGAGGCTCGCCTGAGACCCAGGCACGCACCCCCCGCCACAGAACGACAAGCAACCACGCCGCGAAAACGACAATGACAGCACAAGAGACGACTAACACACCATGCGATGACACACACGACTCGACACAAGAAGAAACGGGCCGCCTAGAGGCACAGGAGGAAGACGGGGAACCTCCACTAGGGGTCGGTGCACCCCACCCAACCTAACCCCCCCAGCAACCTGGGCCCCAAGTAGTGCACGAGGGGAGATGCCGCAAGGCGGGTAGCGAGGGAGAGGAAGGGAAGTGGGCGTGGCTACAGTAGTTAAACCCGTGGCCGCGTGCGAGGCGAGGATATTAAAAGGTTTTTTTTAGATGTGTAGGGGCCACGTCCATTTCTTTGGTCTATGTACTATGTATGGTAATAATGTAATACTGTAACTGTAATACTCAAGCAAGAAGCAAGCAGGAGTGCGCGGCAACGCTGCAACGCAGAAAAGAAAAAGAGATCTACATGTAGCCTTTGATTGAAAGGTGTGTTGTGAGTTGTGAGCCCCTGAATGAAGCTTAGCGAGGGATTTGTTGCTGGTTGCACACGTGCTTTACAATACCGGAAGGGGGAAGGGGGCAGTGGCGAGTCTCGTGTGCGCGTGGGGGGGACTCCGCACCGCTGCTCCCCCGCCTCCCCCCCCCCCCCGCTGTATTTGCCTCCCAGCCCCTCCCCCTCCCCCTACTTTATTACTACGCCCCCGCCGAGCCCCCCCTCCGCCCCCCCCCGTCGCGGGGGGGGGGGGGGGGGGGGGGGGCGCGCGCGCGGCGGCGAGGGAGGGAGGAAGCGAGGAGGGGGAAGAGCGAGAGGCGGGGCGGGTGGAGGGGGGGGGGGGGCGGGCGAAGAGGGAGGGGAAAGGGGAGAGAGGGCGAGAGAGGGAGGGAAAGAAAGGCGAGAGAGGAGAATAGAACAGCGAAGGGGGGGGAGGGAGAGAGAGGGGAGAGGAGAGGGAGAGAGAGAGGGCGAGGCTGGGGGGGGGGGAGAGATGAGTGGCGAGCCGCTCGCGCGCGCCGAGAGCGTCGCGCGGGGGCTGGCGCGCAAGCTGCGCGCGCTGGAGTCAGAGCGTGCGGCCGAGGCCATCGACTCCGACGCCCTCTTCAACCAGCTCGAGCGCTCGCACGCCGCGCTGCGAGCTGAGAGAGATTCTCTCTCCAAGAAGCATGCTGCGCTCGCCTCAGAGCAGGCAAAGGCCGGGCAGGACAGGCAGGCTCTCGTCGAGACGGTCGAGGCGCTGAGGCGCGAGAAGCGAGAGCACGAGCAGCAGCTCCGAAGGCTCACCGCCGCCGAGCGCACATGGGTGAGCTGCGCTCAGCTGGGCGAGGGAGCGCCCGCTGCTGCTGCCGCGGAGCTCGCCACCCCGCTCGCCTAACCTCTTGGCTCAACACTCCGCCGCAGGAAGAGGAGCGGGTGCGCATGAATGGTCTGCTAGAATCGCGCGCTGCACATATTGCCTCGCTGGAGCGCGAGCTAGCTGCCGAGCGCCAACGGCTGCAAGAGGCGCACAAGGTGTCTCAAGAGCGCGCCACCGCATTTGCAGAGAAGCAAGCAGAGTGGCTGGATGCATCCATGACTGCGCAGGTGCGATTCGGGGCAAGTTTCTTTCACTGTAGTCAACGACTAGATCGTTGATTCGCTCTCATCTCCCAGCGCCTTTTAGACCTTGGATATCCTTGATACTGGCGTGTGCCTTGGCTCGCACACCTGCACGGTGTGGTGTGAGGGGCGATTCCGAAAGCCGAGGTCGTCCCTAGGCCGCCATGTGGCCTCGTGGGATTCCAACCACCCTCGCTGTAAGGTCCTGCCGTGCCCGCGAGGTTTGTATCAACCTCCCCCCCCCCCATCCATCTGCCGCACCCAATATGTGCATCTGCAGTCTCAGGCAAGCCAGATCGAGCTGCTGCAACGTCGCCTGCTTGAAGAGCAGGCGCATGGAACTGCGCGGCGAGGCGATGTCGAGGCAGCGCGGCGCCAGCGAGAGGAACAGATCCAGCAGCTGCTGAATGAGAAGGAGGATATCGCGCGAGAAAAGGTCGCCCTGGAGACAAAATTGCAGGGTGTGCCTTGCCGCATAGATGTCTGCGCCGCTTCCGCTCGTGCACCGTATCGGGGAAGAACGTGCTGTGTCTCGTATCTATTTCCGCATCAGTAACCCAAAGCGACTCAAATGCCCACGCAGCGCATGATCCACCTTGATGCATCAGGCGCCCTGCAGCGCGAGAGTACAGCCAACTCTGAGGTTGAGCGACTCCGCGAGCAGCTCACCGCGCAGATGACGGCTGCCTCAGACGAGATTCAGGTGCGCCGTAAGGCGGCAGCAGCCCGTCGTGGCGCACACTCTTGTCCGGCTCGATACGGCAGATTTGTTCACTCGCAAGTTCCCCCGAAGTGCATTCGCCGTGAGCATCAAGCTGAGGTTCATGGTCTGCACCCGCCAGCCACGCCTCCTGCCTGTCAACGCACCGGTTCACGCGAATCTCATTCCTGCACGTATTTGCAGCTCACCCAGCGCCGCCTCGTCGAGACGGAGCGCTTGTCTGCTACGTACAAGAAGGCGATGGAGGATGCTGAAAAAAATCTAGCGTCGGCACATGCTGCTCTCGACGCGGCCAACGAGGAGCTTCGTGCCGCGAACATGCACGCGGCCGACACCGCCGCAGCGACGCATTCCACTCCCGTTCCAGTCCTCATGCCCCCGCCCTGTACACCAGTGCCACTTAGCGGTGCTGCCGCAACCCGGAATCGTGGCACTCCTGGCTCAGCGGTGCGTGGCGAGACTGCGGCACTTCTCGAGGCAGCAGCTCCAGAGGCTGGACTCACGCTGGTTGGAGTGGCTGAGGCCGCCACGATGAATCGGGCAGAGCTTTATTCGCGCTATGCGGAGGCGATCGAAGTGGTCATGAAGATGAAGCATGAGAAGGAGAACGCCGAAGAGGAGCTCGCAGCAGTGGTGAGTGAGTGGGGAGGACAACGCATTGCCGGGACTCCGTTGCCCAGTATTTCTGAGTGCGACAGCCGCTGCGATGGACCTGGAACCCGACCACACCCTGTCACGAGCACTTTGGAGCGTTTGCATTCAATCGCTTCCATGTGGACACAAGCGTTTCAGCGTGCTAGTGTCACAACCCCCCGCCTTGTGTCTGCCATCTCGATTGGGCTTTGCTACCGTCGGCGACACGCTTGCTCCGCCTCCACTTTGCGATCGCTTCAGGTTCGCGACGTAGCTGCCAAGGCCCCGCGCATCATGGAGCAGCGTCGTCGTCTCGAAGACCTCTCGGACGCCCACGAGGCGCTTGCAATTCGCCTACAGGCTGCCCTCGATGAGGGCGACGCATCGGCAACGCGAGAGGAGGAGTGCGCACTCAAGCTAGAGAAGAGCGAACAGAGGATTGCGGTGAGTGCCTCGGCTGAGCGCGTGATTCCCGTTTCCTGGAGAACACAGCGAGTCTCCCCCAAGCCCCTCCCTGTCCCGCACCACCCACCCCGCCGGCGCACTCGCAGGAGTTGGAGCTCGAGGTAGCGGATGTCTCCCGCCAGCTACAGCTGGTCCTTCACGAGTCTCAACGCCGCACATCCACGGAGACGCCACGCTCTGCCCGTGGCCATCTCGGAGCACCTGCGACGCCCGCAGCCACCGGCGCGCTCCCGCCGCCGCCAACACCCGCTGGCGCGGCCCCCACGCCTACTCCTCTCTTTGGCATCGCTGCGGCGGCTGCGGCAGCCGGAGGTGGGCGCTCGCCTGCTGCTACGCCCTCACCCTTCGGGCGCACACCCGCGTCTTCGTCCGGACCGCCTGCGGATCTCTCCACGCCGTCTGGGGTTATCTCTGCACGCTTGGTTCCATTCAAGGACGTGCAGGAGATGCAGCAACAAAATGCGGCGCTGCTACGCACCATTCGCCGACTGGGCACCGCGCATGAGTCCCAGCTCAAGGAGCAAGAACTGGCGGCGTCGCAGGCAGTCAAGGATGCGTTGGCTGAGGTGGAGGTGCTTCGAAAAGAGGCGGTCAAGCAGCAGAAGATGGTGGACGAATTGCTTGCACAGCGGGAGATGTACCGCGCCATTCGCCCTGCCTCCGCTCCCTCTGCGGTGGGACCTGCGGCTTCCGAGACACTCCTAGCTGAAGCCGCCTCCTTGCGCGACGAGATTGCAACACTGCGAGAGGAGGCCGCAGAGAACGAAGCGGCTCTAGAGGCACAGCTCAAGCGAGCGCAAGAATCGGAGGCGAAGGCATTGCAGGTGATGGCAAGTGGGTCTCGGTGTGGCGAGACAATCCGCCGAGCAGCCACACTCCCTCCTGTTTTCCGATTGGCGCTCGGCACCCAGGCGGGCTTGGAGCTTTGATTTGCAGATTGAATGAGGAGGGGGCAGGCATCTACCCGGCATGACATGCCCCGCTTTTAATACACCTATATGCCCCTGCGCATTACCTCACGATGAGTCGCACTCGCTTCTCACCCGTACTGCACACTCTCAAATTGGTCTCCGCCCATTGGCACCCAGGCCAAAGCGCACGCTGAGGCCAAGGTCACCGTTCTTGAAACGCATCTCGCGGCTCAAGCAAATACACTTGCTGCTGGAGGTGCGGATGCCGAGGCAGCACGGAAGGCTCAAGCGGAGCTCTCACAGCAGCTCCTGAAAACACAGCGCGCCCTTGCCGAAAGAGGAGAGGCACTCTCGACGGCCGAGGCGGAGGCAAGGAGGCAGGTGAGCTTATGGCGCTGATGATGTTGTCCTTGTCCAGACTCAGCGGTCCCCGACTCTTCTGTCTTGCCAACTACACGGCATTCTGACATCGACCCCAATCTTGAACAGGCCAACTTGGCCAGCCTCGCACAACAGGAAAAGAAGCTTCTTGAAGACGCGAGCGATCGGCAGCGCCAGGAACTCAAAAGCCAGGTAAGTTCTAAGCGTTCTCTGCGGTAACCACTTCACAGCGGCGCTTTGCGCAAATGCATCTGTGATTTGCAAGCGGATACGCACCCCCCCCCCCCCCCGCCACGATTGCAGTCGCTCGCCCAGGCTCAGCTCCGTGAGCTCCTGTCACAGCTCCAAGACATGCATTCAGCCCAGACTAAGGCGGAGCAGACGACCGCTGCCCGGCTGCAATCGGAGAACGAGCGCCTCCAAAGTGAATGGCTTAATGCTCACGCTGCTCTCTCGCGCGCGACGGAGCGAGCCGCCGAAGAGGCCCGGAGCGCGGCTTCACGTCTAGACGCCGCAGGGGAACGCGCAGAGGCACTCGAGGGCGCCCTCGCCGCTGCGAGGGAGGAGGCAGCAAATCTCAGGCAGCAGGTGCGCATAGTGTGCTGTCACTTATTTGTGCCTCACATTTCTCATTGATGCCACGGCATGCACGGCTCTACAGCGAGTCCCGCCGAGTCGTTGTGGTCTCTGCGAGTTCAACATCAGTTACCGCACCTCGTCTATTGCTCTGTAGGTTGAGACCCTCCACTCACTCCATGAAGCGCACAAACTCCAGCTTGCCGACGCGGGCATTGATCCGTCCGCACTTGCAGCGGCATCCACCACAGCAAGCGCTCCGGCCTCCGCGTCCCCACGCCCTTCGAGCTCCGGCGGTAGCTGTGGCGGCGCTCTGGCCGAGGAGCTTGCCCTAGCACGTCGAGCACGTAAGCAAGCTGAAGAGAGCCTAGCGGCTGAAAAGGCGCACACGACACAATATCGTGCACTTGCGGCGGCGGCCGAAAAGGAGAAGGAGGAACAAATGAAGCTCTCTACAGAACTAAAGGTGAGTGGTGGGGTTAAGCGCCAGGCGATTGGTGGGAGGCCCGTCGTTTGCGCCTATGAGAGTGCTCAAGCCCCCCGCCCCCCCCCCACCCGACAGGCTTCTTTTGAGGCCAAACTCAACGAAGCCTCCGCCGCAAAGAATGTCGCCGAGGAGCGCTTGGCCGCAGTTCTCAAGGACGACAAGGAGCGTAAGGCCGAAATGGAGTCTCTGCGAGCCGCTCTGCGCGCCGCGAAGGAGGAGGCCGCCGCGGCAACTGCCAAGGAACGGGAAGTAATCAGCATCGCTGAAGAGGTTGCGGGAGCGCACAAGGCCGACGTCGAAGCCATGCAGGTAATGTGATTTTCATACAGCCAGATAAGCCACTTGTAAGTAAACGAGCCCTGTCGAAATCTGACGATGGTTGAGGTTCACGCCGTCCAAAGCTTTTTTTGTCGTCCCTGATTGTCCCGAGCAGGTGCAACTTCGCGCAGCAAAGCAGGCCGAGGAGCGCGCTCTCGCAAAGTATCGCACTGAATTGCAAAATCATTCAGCAGACGCACAAGAGCTTACCAAGGCCAAGGAGGTGCGCGCACCCTACTCCGCTTGCTTTACTCAGCCTCGTCCGTTTGGTGGATCCACATGGAGTACATGTATTCTGCGACACACATCCCTCGATGGCTCGTCATGTCTCACCGCAAGATGCGGCCCTGAGCACATTCTCGTATCTGTTGCTCACCTTGCCACGCGGCTCGTGGCATTCTCTCAGGCTGCCGCCGCGGCGGAAGAGTCACTACGTGCTGCCGTCGCTGCTCGCGCCACTGCAGAGTCCGAGGCATCCAACGCACGCGCCCTCGCCGCTGCCGCCAAAGCGGAGGTTGCATCTCGAATTAAGGATGTGGAGGAGAGGCTCGCGGCTGCGGCGGAAGAGAACAAGCTGCTCCATGCACAGCTCACAAAACTGGCGGCTTACGCCACCGTGGCCGCCGCCACCACCGCGTCTTCACCGGCTGGACGTCGAGAAATGGGCGCGATTGCTGCGGGTACGAGCCGAAGTTGTGAAGCGTACTAGAAAAGTGTAGATGATGGGTCATGGCCTTTCGAGGAAAGCGGCGCAGCTTCGAGTCTTGGCACATTTGCTCGAATCCTGCCAAACTAGAAACTACTCTTAGTCCCCAAACCCTATGTGCGTGTAGGTGGCTCGACGTCGCCGGCCTTCGGGACGAAAGCTTCTCCAGGATCAGCCGGCGCCAGCCAGAGTGCCGATGAAGAATCGTCGATGCTCAAACTGCTTACTGTCGTACGACGCGATAAGGAGATGCTATCAAAGAAGTTGGAACTCGCTCAGCTCGAGGTAGGCGACTCGAAGCTCTGACTGCATAAAGCCTTCTTTGTGTGGGCGCGTTCTTCCTCGGCGTATCCTTCATCCTGTTCCGCTGCACTCTGCACGTAGCACGCAGACAAATGCCAAACATATGCGGTCTGTCATCCTCTGTCCTTCGGCACTTACTCGCAGGCTCGCCGACTAACGCAAGAGAATGAATCCCTAGAACGCCATCGCGAGGCAACGCACCACCGCCTTTCGGAGGCTCTCTCCAAACTTGCGCGACTTGAGGAGGCTTCCTCTGCAGCACGAGCCGCAGACACGGCCAGGGAGCTATCACTACTCCGCGATTCAAATGCCATGATGGCCCGACGTGAGGCCGCACGAGAAACTGAACTCAAGAAAATCACTGCTGAAGCCGAGCGGGCCAGGTCCGAGATGTGCAAATCGGCCTGCTACACCCAACCCCGTCACTGCATCATGCATTCAGCGGCGATACCGCTAGATCGGCCCGACCCACATCGACCTCCGCAAACACGTCTTGCATTTTCTTTGGTTATCTCATTATTGCAACCTCAAATGGCTTTCGCTCAGGTCGGAGCTCGAACCCCTTAAGGAAAGCTTGACCACTAAGGTCCAAGAGAATGAGGCGCTCGCCGCGCAAATTGATTCTCTTAGGAAGGAGTTGCAGCAATGGCAGGCAAGTGAACAGCCCATGGACTGCCGTCTCTTCAATCTCAAGCGCGCGACCAATAACGTTGTTAAGCGCGCGGCAAGCGACGCTACTCATCACTGGCAAATGAGCGAGATAGCTTCGGGCTCGTAATTGTGAGCCGCCCTTCCCACCATTGCCATACAGGAGCGCTCGCGCAAACTCCTTGCAAAGGACAAGGCTAGCGTCGCCGCCGAACAGCACGACAAGCTGGTGGCCGAGAAAACTGCCCTGGCTAGCGAGCTTGCTACCACCAAGGCCTTGTTAGCCCGAGTCCAGGCCGATTTGGATGCTCAAAAGCCGGCTCTAGACAAAGCCACCGGAGAACTGCAGGCTGCCCTTCAATTGCAAGATCGATTGCGGAAAGTTGGTGGTGGCTTTAAAGCTCAGGCTCAAGAGAGAGAGAAGGTGAGGACGCAGGCGAAACCCTTCAGACTATGGGCGGCGTCTGTGGGATGGGAAGAGAGTGGTACTTGCGTCTGGGACAAAGATCCATTTGAGGCGCCTATCACAGCTGCATCTGCTCATCCGTACAGGAGCGCGATGCCGAGCGCACAGCCAAGCTGGCAGCCGAGGAAGATGCGAGGGCTGCAACTGCGGCAGCTACGGCCGCCACCGCCAAACTGACGGAGCTGCAAGCTACCCACGAGGCCCTCGGCAAGACGGAGGCGCAGCTTCGTCTCGACCTGGCTGTCGCCCAAGAACAAGCCGCTAAGTATATGCGCGGATTCCGCGCCGCCAAGGTAAACGAACCTCACTATGCGCGATTTTCTTTCGCCTCATGTGAATGCTGTCAAGCACATCATTATGGGGCCCATACCAACTCGACAACATCGGGAGTAGTGCCCCACCTTACTGTCTATCGACTCGTCTATCGAGCGCCATTCCACGGACGGAAAGCGCATCCCATTCATCCCCCCCCCCCCCCCCCTCCCCCCCGCCCCGGCCACGTTAGGAGTCCGAGAAAGCCAGTACTCGTGAGCTCGAAGAGATGAAGGCTGCCGCCACCGCCTCGGGCATGCACCTCAGCATGCCTGTACAAACTACGCAGGTTGCAATCACGCCCGAAGCAGGTTCGACCCCCGCTCCAGCTGCGGCTCGCGGACGTGGGGCCGGGCGCGCAGCCAAACGTGCTCGCTCTGCCGCAAAAGGCGGCGCAGCAGTGACAACGCCATCGACCACACCCGGCGCGACCCTGAGGTTGGCAGAGCCGGCCACCACGCCTTCCGCTGCAGTGAGCGCGTCGGCGGCTACGGCCTCGGCACCGGCGCCCGCTCCCGCAGCTTCCGATGCTTTGAGTTCGTCCACCGATGCGGCCGCGCAGCTGGTCGCGAGCACGCCGGTTGGAAGCGGCACCACCGTCTCCACCTCTGAGTCCTCAAGTGATGTTCAAGACGCAGCATCCACTCAGCCTGAGACCTCGGCAGGTGCAAAACGCAGTGCTTCCGCGCCGACGTCCACTGAGCCGGCGCGAAAGGCTCCTCGTGGTGATGAGAAGGCGACTCTTACCGGTTCGGAAGCAGAAGAAGCCGAGCTCGACGAAGGATCTGGCGAAGATGGCGAGGAGGACGTCGAGGAGACCGAGGGCGACGATGAAATTGAGGGTGAGGACCTCGAGGAGGTGGAGTGAAAGACTACCTCGGATCTCCTTGCTACGCGAGGAAAAAATTAAGGATTCGTCAAGTCGGCAGACTCGTCGACTCCAGGTGCCGGTTGCGGAGTCGGTACCGTCAATGCGTCAGAGTCTCCCCCCGAGAGTTGCCCCAAGTAGCATCGGGAACCTTGTCATGGCAGTGCAAGGCAAAGGGGAGAAGGGGAGGGCTGAAGAGCATGAGCGCGTACAATATAGTGCAGAAGTGCCGTGTAATCTACTCTCTACTATCGCACTACTGCCATACAAGCAGTAACGCGTTGCGTGTTGTGGGTGTCGGTTCTCAGGCTCATCGTTGACAAATAAATAAATTAATTAAAATTAATGTTATATCCTAGCCAATACCGAATACCACTAGCCACTAGCTAATTGGACACAATGTTTCAGTCCCGGAAACCCGCCATGGTGACGAGCCAGGTGTCCGAGTGATACCGGGGGGAGGGGGCACTGCCCTGTCGACGAACAGGGGATGAGAAAGGAATCGTAAGGATAAGGAGCAGTAAGGACAGTGAGACGAGCCGGTGGCTGACGCGGCTCGCTGACTGAGTTAACGGGTTATTTATTTAATAATTCACAATATTCGCTTACCGCACTCGCGGCGCATGGAACCACTACCTACAGCCGTAGCATACTTTATACTTTCTATTTCTACATCCCCCCCCCCCCCCCCCGCCCGCCCCGCCATCAGGCATCAGGCGGCTCCCCCCGTGCACTACTAGGGGGACCGGGGTGAAGGGCTTAGATATAGTCCGGTGCCCCCCCCCCCCCCCCTGGTGATCCGTTTCCCCCTTCCTCCTACGCTTACCTACTGGGCTTGCGGCGGCCTCTGTCATCGGTTAGTCCCGACTCATCCGCCTTCTAAACAGGTGTGGGACTTACCTATTTTCTATTTTTCGGTGCAAGCAGTGCACAGTAGAATTCAACAAATTTCCGTAGTGGGCTTGGCGGCTTTGCGGTTTGTACGAGCTCGGGGCCGTCTTCAAGACCTGAATCATGTGCTTGAAGGATGGGTGGTCCACAACTCACTCACAACTCACAACTGACGCAAGTATATTGCAAGCGTAAAACATGGCGGCTAACTAAAAAAGCAACATCGCATTGATTAGGCCAAGGCCAATACTTGTAGGAAAACTCGCCCAAACTTGCGGGCCAAACTTGTGGGATTCTTGCGACAGCCTGCCCAAACTTGTAGCCATTCTTGTAGCAATTCCTGCCCAAACTTGTAGCCATTCTTGTAACAATTAGGGGTAAGGCAGAGTTTCGGAAATAACGAAATGACTCGTGAATTTGGGCACATAACGCATAACACATAACACATAACACACACTCACAAGGCCTCCTGCTCCCTTTTGTTGTTGTTGTAACGCAACATTAATGACGCCTGTATCTCATACCTCACCGATCCTCTTCATCGTCGAGAGAAAGGAGCCAGCCTCCCTCTTGCCCCTTCCTCCTGCCCTTCCTCACCTACTACCGGACACCCGCTCTTCCTCCTCTTCTTCCTCCCCCTCTTCTTCCTCCTTTTCCTCCTCCTCCTCCTCCTTTTCCTCCTCCTCCTCCTCCTCCTCCTCCTCCTCCTCCTCCTCCTCCTCCTCCTCCTCCTCCTCCTCCTCCTCCTCCTCCTCCTCCTCCTCCTCCTCCTCCTCCTCCTCCTCCTCCTCCTCCTCCTCCTCCTCTCCTCCTCCTCTCCTCCTCCTCCTCCTCCTCGCGAGCCTGCGGCATGTAGCTACCTTCATGAAATTCCTCCTCTCTAGGCTGGAAGGACTAGACGCAACTCCGGATGGAATGGACAAGGGCCGTAAAGGCCCTTGGATCTTCTACGTCGATGAGGACGCACATGATCAATTCAAGGCCGCATATGGAGACAAAGTTCATACAGCACTCTCAGGAGTCCCGCACGAGTTTGGAATCACCTACGGCGCGTTAGCCGACTCGGCCCCTCGCAAGTCGAGCGCCATCCGGTCCTCTCTCAAAGAGGTGGCGGTCCTTGACACGTATGGAAACGCCACCGGGGCTAGGGTAAACAAACGGAAGAGTGTACTAATACGCATGGGATCGCTCTTTGGAGCGCGAGTCCCCGATGAGCTAGCCTACCTCAAAACGCTAGGCGGAGGAGAGTACGCCACTATCTTAGGAGTGCCCTTCTGGGAGGGACCCGAGAATGACTCGTTCTGGGAAAAGCTCTATGCTAAACTTAAGAAGAAACTTGCGGCGTGGAAAGGGATTCAAAACCTCTCGATCCACGGGAGAACGCTGCTGGTTAATTTTATTATCTACGGGACCCCGAGATACTGGCTATCCACTATCACTCCACCGGCATGGTTCATGGAGGCGATCGACTCGGATGTTCAGACGATATTGTGGGACAGGACTCCCCGACTACAGGCGGACGAATTAGGCTCCACGCAAGAAGGCAGGAGGTGGATAACCTTTCCGACATACCCGAGAGTGGGGACAAGTGAGGACGGGCCCCTTCTGGGGATCGGACTGCTCCCGATGGCCGAGCACACGCGAGCGCTTCAAGCGATTTGGATCATCCGTTATCTAAACCCGTCCACGGCGGACTGGAAGACGGTCCTAGATCAATGGTTCAGCCGCACCCCTCTGGGTAGAGCCGCGGTCTTCTCGAAGGTCGACTCGAAAAGCCTCTCAGCCAGCATTTGCGGTAACAACACGCTCCCAGCCTTCTGGAAGCAAGCACTCGAAAACTTTAGACGGATTAAGCTATGCAGGGAGACTAACACGAGGGAAGGGACCCTGGGCTCCCCGATATGGCATAACTGCTTTCATAAAGCACCTGCTTTACATCACTCGCATAGAGCCAAGTGGGAATCTTTGCAGACGGTTGTCGTTCACAACACCATTAACTCGGACACGGGGGACATGTACACTGTGGAAGAATGCGCGGCATACCTACCGCACGGAGAACGTTGGATACGTCATAGAGGCAATTATTTATCGACAGGCCCCTTTCTGAAGTCGTGGGAGAAGATAGCGGAATGGGCGAGATTAAGAATAGCAGAAGCCACCACCAACTATGTAGATCTTTTGAAAAAGAAAGTGGTAGCTTCTCCCCCGGCTCCGGAAGAGCACGAGTTAGCCCCCCAGGAGGATCCGGACGCACACGACCTAGGCGAAATGCTAGTGGACAAAGAACACAACTACTATCTGCGCCGGGATGGCAACTATCACGTAGTAAAGCTAAATGTTATGGGAGAGCCTCATATCCACGAGCGGGTCAACCCGCGGTCAGTACCGGACGAGCTATACACTCCGTTGAAATGGGGACGAGCATACGACGGCCCTGCCGAGACAGCGTACCCGATTCCGCAAGAATAAGAATACACGCTTAAAGACGCTCGTAATCGCAAAACGCTAGAAGACATCAACGTTAAGGCGCTCACTAAGGCGTTCCTCGCGATGAGGAAAACAAAGAAGCAGAAATCCACACTAAGATGGGAAAAGAGACTACCGGCCCTCTCAGGAAAATGGAAGCAAATATCGCAGCTGTACAAATACAACTTTCTGACCCCGAGGGACTCGTACATGCACTTCAAACACATTCTATATAGGAGAATAGCCACGGCGAACAGATTCGCGGACGATCCGACATGCCGCTTCTGCGGTATGGCCCCCGAAAGCTCCACGCATTTAGCCGTATGCATCGCGACGGAGCCCGTCTTCGAATTCATAGAGGGTCTTATAGGGATTAATCTTAGGCCGGGCTCAGAAGTAGCCCAGCGTCTCTTTTGCTACCAAGTGGACAGGCCTCACCCCTCCTCGGGATACTTGGGTATCCTGGCGTGGAGGTAAATCCTTACGGACTTCTACAACATACAATATGGCAACGCGGATGGTAGGTCCGCTAGATCGATCCTTAGGGCAATTCTCACTAGATACCACCTATTAGTAACGGCGAAAACCGGTTTCTTCCAAAGACTTAAGAGGCAACGGGAGAAGATGGGGCTACACGCCCCGAGCAATAAACATATAAAGAAGATGATAAGCCCTCTTTACACGGTGGATAAAGACTTCAATCTTGAAACATCGGAGGACCTCTCGCAGGCGGCGAGAGAATTGGATATACGAAACATCACTTAGGATGGATAACAATTTTACTAGCAGTAAACTTGGCGGAGATCAAAGCGGGATCACACGGACTCCAAGGAGGGTATCCCGATAAAAGTAAGAACACAAGAGAAGCCATAGTCTCCCGCCCCCTTCTCTCCGACTCCCGGCCGAAGCAGCGCGCACGGCCTCCCTGGAACCGGCTTCTCCGCTAAAGAGGGAACTGGGGAAGGGGAAGGGGGTTGATAGGGGTTAGGGTTGGGTAGTAGGGAGGTTCAATAGCACGCTGCCTCACGCCGCACATGTAGCGGGAATTTTTAAGAAGATTTTTTTTGACTGTTTTTCTGTATCACCTAAAAACAGCTGTTTTTTCTCTTTTCCTTGGGCTGTTGGACTGTTTTTCACTCACATGTAGGTACTCTAGGGTTGGTTGGTTGGTTGGGGAGCCGGCGGCGATGGGGAGGGCGTCGTCGTGGCCGCAGTTTACTTTCTACCGGAGCGCGGTGCTCCAGTGTGGTTTGAGGGCGAGGGACGGCCAGGACGGACGAGGAGAAGGGGGCGGGGGGGAAGGGGGGGGGGAGGCTGCACGCGACGCAAACGCTGCCCGGAGCACCCCAGAGAACTAGGGTTGTACGAGGCATGTGCTGTGAGTGTAAGGGAGAGGAACAGATGGGAGAACGTTGCGGAGGCTGAGAACAGTGTCTCAGGGTAGGGAAGATGCAGAGGAGGGAGGGGGAAAAAAGAAACGAGGAGAGGGAGGAGGTTCGAGAAGAAGATTAGAGGAGTGGGGGGAGAGAGGAGGAGAGAGGGAGGGAGAGAGGGTGGACGAGGGAGGGAGGAGGGAGAAGAGAGAGAGGAGAGAGGGAGGGAGGAGGGAGGGAGGGAGGGAGGGAGGGAGGGAGGAGGGAGGGAGAGTGAGAGGGTTTCTTTGGAGGGAGAGGCAGTTTTTCGAGGAGGAGAGAGGGAGGGAGAGAGGGTGGACGAGGGAGGGAAGGAGAGAGCGAGGAGAGAGAGGGAGGCAGGCCGGAGGGACGGCGAGAGGGAGAGGAGAAGAGAGGCAGGAGAGCAGTAGAAGAAGAGAAGAGGAGAGGGGGAGAGAGAGGGAGCGGGAGAGAGAGAGGGAGAGGAGAAGAGAGGCAGGAGAGCAGTAGAAGAAGAGAAGAGGAGAGGGGGAGAGAGAGGGAGCGGGAGAGAGAGAGGGGGAGGAGAAGAGAGGCAGGAGAGCAGTAGAAGAAGAGAAGAGGAGAGGGGGAGAGAGAGGGAGCGGGAGAGAGAGAGGGGGAGGAGAAGAGAGGCAGGAGAGCAGTAGAAGAAGAGAAGAGGAGAGGGGGAGAGAGAGGGAGCGGGAGAGAGAGAGGGGGAGGAGAAGAGAGGCAGGAGAGCAGTAGAAGAAGAGAAGAGGAGAGGGGGAGAGAGAGGGAGCGGGAGAGAGAGAGGGGGAGGAGAAGAGAGGCAGGAGAGCAGTAGAAGAAGAGAAGAGGAGAGGGGGAGAGAGAGGGAGCGGGAGAGAGAGAGGGGGAGGAGAAGAGAGGCAGGAGAGCAGTAGAAGAAGAGAAGAGGAGAGGGGGAGAGAGAGGGAGCGGGAGAGAGAGAGGGGGAGGAGAAGAGAGGCAGGAGAGCAGTAGAAGAAGAGAAGAGGAGAGGGGGAGAGAGAGGGAGCGGGAGAGAGAGAGGGGGAGGAGAAGAGAGGCAGGAGAGCAGTAGAAGAAGAGAAGAGGAGAGGGGGAGAGAGAGGGAGCGGGAGAGAGAGAGGGGGAGGAGAAGAGAGGCAGGAGAGCAGTAGAAGAAGAGAAGAGGAGAGGGGGAGAGAGAGGGAGCGGGAGAGAGAGAGGGAGAGGAGAAGAGAGGCAGGAGAGCAGTAGAAGAAGAGAAGAGGAGAGGGGAGAGAGAGGGAGCGGGAGAGAGAGAGGGGAGGAGAAGAGAGGCAGGAGAGCAGTAGAAGAAGAGAAGAGGAGAGGGGGAGAGAGAGGGAGCGGGAGAGAGAGAGGGGGAGGAGAAGAGAGGCAGGAGAGCAGTAGAAGAAGAGAAGAGGAGAGGGGGAGAGAGAGGGAGCGGGAGAGAGAGAGGGGGAGGAGAAGAGAGGCAGGAGAGCAGTAGAAGAAGAGAAGAGGAGAGGGGGAGAGAGAGGGAGCGGGAGAGAGAGAGGGGGAGGGAGAAAAGGTGAGAGAGGGCGAGAGAGCGAGAGGGCAAGCCGCGCGGGCCCTTTCCCTCCTCCCCTTCCCTCCCTCCTCCGCCCTCTCGCCTCCGCCTCTCGCTCTCCCCCGACCCCCTCCTCTCCGAACTCCGCCACTCCCCACCGACCCCTTCTTCCCCCTACTCGTTGCCCTCATCTCTCTCTCTCTCTCTCTCTCCCTCTTGTGCGGGAAGGGAAGAGCGAGGGGGGGGGGTCGAAAGGGGGGGGAGGAGGTGAAGCCCCAGGACTGGGGGGAAGGGTCGGGGCAGGAGAGAGCCCACCATGGGTGAGCCGTCGCGGCTCGAGCTGCTCGAGAACCTTGTCGCCAAGCAGCAGGAGCGACTCGACCGCCTTGAGGCCCTCGTCGACCAGCTCACACGCGGCGCAGAGGGGCCGGCCGCTCGCTCCATCGCGGCCGCTGTTGCTGCGGCTGGCGGCACCGGCTGCCTTTCCGTCTCAGGCAATGGGCTCTCAGCATCGGTCGGATCCCAGGACTCCGGGCCGCCGCACATTGTCGAACGCAGTCGCACCGAACCCGTCAAGGGACTTTCCGACTCGACGCGTATCCTGACCGAAGCGTACCAGAAGCGGCTCGCTCTCATGTCTGAGGCGAGCGAGGAGCCGCTCCGCCCCACAGCGGAGGCGCAGCCGGCATTTGGCGTGGCCCCATACTATGGGGCGGTCGACGCCCATCACGGCCAGCAGCACTCGCCGCCCAAGCCGCAGCTTGGGGCCAGCGCGCTCCGCAATCCGGGCAGCTGCCAGCGGCCGCGCTCCGAGGAGAGCCGCTTCGGGCGCCGGCCGCCACGCGCCGAGGAGGTGGCGCCGGCCGCGCCGCTGGGCATGCCTACGCGGCATCCATCACCGCCAGACGTACAGGCCGTGCGTCGGCGGCCCCATTCGCGTGACAGCTTCTCGCACGAGAGCGGGGTCGGCAGCGTCGATTGCCGACCGCCATCAGCAGGCGAATGCCGGCCCACCTCGGCGCGCGGCACATCTGAGGGTCTGCTTACTCGGCCCATCTCCGGGTTGCGCGGCGCCTGCGCGCCCGAACCGCCCGCCTCACCCTCGGGCGCCGCCGCGTCGGGCGGCTTCACTCACGATTCGTCAGGCGGTGTGCCCCTCCCGCGCCCGCACTCTGGTGAGCGCCGACCGAGCTGTGGCTCGCTGCTCACTGGCGAGCGACGGCCGAGTGGCGCAGGCTGTTGCCGTCCAGACTCAGCTGGGCGGGGCGGCGTTGGCAGTGCCTCGCCGTATCCGCATGCGCCGCAGCGCCGCAACTCGCTCAGCGAGCGCGCGACGGCCTGCTGCTCACCTTACCCGCATGCCCGCCCCGAGGGCAGCGCCGGCGGCCGGCCCCAGTCGGGCCGCTGCGGGCCAGCAGGGGAGCGGCCGTCGAGCGGCGGGGTGGGCGGCAATGGGACGGCGCCGCGGGTCGTCCGAAGGCAGTCATCGTACGAACGCAACTCATTTAGTGGCCCGTCAGGCGCCAATTCGGCGAGGGGCTCGTGCTCATACGAACCGACTTTGCCGCTGGAGCTCAAGCGTGTCGCCCTGCTCGAGGGGCCGCACGACCGGCCAGTGCAGGTAAGGTGCAGCATGGATGGGGACGGACCGGCGACGAGGGCGGGTGTCTCTCGTGGGCCACTCGTGTATGCTTACAGTTTCCCCGCCACCCCTCTCTTTTTCCATCTCGCACGGACAGGCTGTCGTGGTGACGGAGTGTGGCACGGGCCTCGTCGCCGGCGGCCTTGACGGCCAGCTGCACCTCTGGACTCGGCGCGACGCGTGCCTCGCTAGCCAGGGGGGCATGGGCGCGGCCATGCTCGGGGGAGGAGCCGGTGGCGCTGCGGCCATTGGCGGAGCCGGACTAGGCACAACGCTCCGCTCGGCGCAACAGTGGACGCGCCAATCTTCCCAGCCAGCTGGCGGCGGCGAAGTGAACGCCGTGGCGCTGTTGGGCAACGCCCTCGCGTGTGGCTGCGAGGACGGCTCGGTGGCGCTTTTCCGGTTGCACAAAGAGGCCGGCATCTTCATGCTCTACTCTTTGCTGCGGCTGCAACACGTACCGCAGATGGGGTCACCATCGCAGGAGCGTAGTCGCGCCTGCACTTGGCTGGGCACAGCTGGTCGGATCGCCGCCTGCTGCCCCCCCCCACCTCCCACCCGTGTCCCACGCCGAGCTCGACCGCTAGCTCAGCCCCCCGTTGCTTTCCCTGCAGGTCATGTGCGTCGCGCTCTCCACCGTCTGCGCGTCTCGCAACGCACCGTTGCTCGTCTCCGGCGCGCAGGACGGGTCTGTCTGCGTCTTTTCGTCCATGTCGGGGCAACTACTTCAAACGATCAACGCGCACGAGCCTACAGGTAAGAACGCGAGCGCGGTTCCCCATGCCCTCCCATTTCTCGCCTCTGCACGATGCGCCTCGGGCTCCTGAGGTGTGCGCCCGTTCTAATCGGTGGCCACACTGCTTTCCCTGCACCGGACTCGTCGGCCAGTCGACATTTCTTCAATTTTATTGTAGCCCTGCCGCCCCGCCAAGCCCATACCCCGGCTCGCATCCTCGCAGGTGAGGGCTGGGTGATGGCCCTCCTCTTGGACAAGAGCATTGAAGACCTTTCGGATGGCATGCTCGTCACCGCCTCGTTTGATAAGACAATCAAGGTGAGGCGGCGGTGCGACGAGCGGTCCCCAGCCCACACGCACACCTCCCGTTGGCATGATTATAGTTGGCGGCGGTGGGGTGCGACGGCATGGCGTGCAAGACACGAGGTCAAAGTCACGCAAGGCGTTGCTGCTTCCGGATCCGGCCTGTCGCAGGTATGGCAACATTCCGTGACGCTGGCTGCGGCGAGCGGTGCCGCCTTCGCCTCGTCAGGCGCGGCGCCTCCTCCGGGTGGCAGCTGGGTGCATGAGCAGACCCTTGAGGGGCACACCAATGGAGTCATGTCTCTCGCCCTGTCGCGGTCGCGGCGCCTCCTCTTTTCGGGGTCCAACGATTCGACGGTTTGTGCGTGGTCTCTTGCCACGGGAGCCAAGATTGCGCAGGTGCGAGTGGTGCACTCGCCTTAGGCTTGGATGTTGGGGACTGGCTCGCCGCATCTCTCTCAAGACCTGCCCTTTTTTTCACATCCCCGCATCGGAATGGCTGTTTTCGACACTTACCCACTCCGCATCGCCTTGGCGCACCTGCCGCACTCTCCGTTGTGCTCATCACTCACCCACTCCGACTCCTCCATCCAGCTCGGAGGATTCCTCGGCGCCGTCTCCTCCATGTCTTGGCACCTCGTCTCGGGGTCTCTCGCTACCGGCACCGAGGCGGGAGTCGTGACGCTCTGGGACACTTCAGCGCTCGAGAGTGCTGCGGCTGGGGTTGGTTCGCCCGATGAGGGCGCGGGAGCGGAACTTTTCCGGCAGGTGAAGGCCAAAAACCGAGCCTACGTATGCTTAAATCGATGCCGCTGTACTCTCGAAGGCGCTGCACCCTACCCGCAAGCATGTGCCACCTCTGGGAGCAAAGAACCCGTGCCCCTTTGCCGATCAGGTGCATTCGCTCACCGTCGTCGAGCCAAGTGAGACGGGCTCAGCCGCACGCGTCGAAGTAGTCTGCCTTACTCCCTCCGCCGATGGTACCGCTCTGTTGTGCGGTTTAGACGACGGCAACGTGGCCCTTCTGAGCTGAACAAGTTGTGCAGCCTACGAGAAGGCAGCCGCCGACCTTCCGCACACTATCATGTGCCCTGCTCGAGCTATTGTGCGGAGGCTTCTTGCCGCAGATAAGCTTACTTGTCCATGAGCGAGGGCCGCAGAGCGCAGCACTAGGGGACGAGGGCCGTGCTGAATGAATGGCCAAATCCGCCCGCGTTTCCTTTTTTTGCGGACTGGCCACTTCGCCGTCCCATATGCTCTTGTCTACCCCTTTCCCTTGATGACGGCGTATCTACGTTCTCCGCAATGCAAGACGCTGCCCAATTAGAACCATTCAGGTCCAGGCCTCCGGGTGATACGGACCATTGCCACCTTGTAACGGTTCCACCGCTCTCGAACGGATTGTGATTTTTCGCGCATGTGCCTCCTAGGGCGCGGCTGGGAAGACAGGAACCTGGGGGTTCAGGAACATTTCAGTTTTTTGAAGATGTCATTTGTCACTAATTTTATGATTGGTCGCCATGGAGCCCCCCCCCCCCCCCACTCTCTCTCGAATCCCCTCATGGGGGGCCAGAACCATCCACCCCCCCCTGCGCTGCCTCTTGGCATGCAGCGGGGACTCATCCAAACTGCCTAGACTCTCGCCCAGTTAAGGTTGCGAGGATTCATCACGAGATTTTTGGATATGGTGACCAGATTGGTGTGTCACCAAACCCCCCACGGTAGCCCCCCGCAGAGATGCCTAACAAGAAGACGCGCAAACAGGCCAGAAATCATTTTCGCGGAGGGGCCCACTGTAGCCCCCCGCAGCGATGCGTAGCAACAAGAACACGCGCAAACAGGCCAGAAATCATTTTCGCGGAGGGGCAACGTCCGACGCGAGCGTGGGCGAGTGTCGGGCCGCTAATCGGCGCGTCCCCGGTGCAGCGCGCCTCCAGGGTGGGCTATCACTATCTCAGGTGAGAGTGGTCCTGGAGCTGAGACTGATATTTGTAACATGATATCAGGCTGAGAATACTAAAACAAAACTCATAGTGCACTAAAACAAAACCCAGACGCGACCATCGTCCGCATCGACCACCATGTCCAACTCCCACGGCAACATACACGAGCGATCTTCCAGCCTATCCTCAAGCAATAAATTGGTGTGGGCGCGCACGAGGCGCTGGACTGTCTACTGTCTGCTGCGCCCCAGCTTGTTTGTTCCACTTCTTCGAATGAATCCATCCCTCCACCGACCAAGAATCCTCACACCCCGATGCCGAGCACGTCATGGCCAGCAGGCGCATCGCAACTTCCGCTAGCTCAGGCCACGGCGCCATGAAGGTCTTGGCCCACTTGTACGACGCGAGCGAGCGCGGGCATTCGCCGACTACGCAAGCCTGGGCCGATCGTTGCAATGGGTAGCGCCTTTGCCAGTGTTTGGAAGTTTGGTCCGAAGTTGAGAAGCTTGAGGGCTAGGTGGTAAAACTCCCAGCTCACTCTATCGAAGGCTTTTTCCCAGTCGAGGGCCAGTAGCAGGCCCGGGTCCCCAGTCTCGTCAAGGTACGCTCTGGTGAGCTGTAGGAGGTGCGTGGCCTCGCTAATGAGTCTCCTAGGCGGCTTACAGGCCCGGAAAATTGGGAGAAAAGATTGCAGCTACCGGACAACGTCTGGGCGCACCTCGCCGAGATATACACCTCACCAATGCTTACAGCTTACAGCGAGAGATATGTACCTCCACTTTAAGCACATCATGCACAAGCGCATAGCCACGGCCAACAGATTCGCGGACCGAGATAGGACGTGCCGTTTCTGCAAGGAAACGGACGAGTCCTCCACCCATCTGGGGGAGTGCCCGCGTCTATCGTACATTTTTGGCACGCTCGACGCGATAGTAGGGCACCCTAAACGAACCGACACGACGAGAGACAAATCGATCATCGATAGACTCTTCCTGCACCCCGAAGGCTCTTGCCCCAAAGCACTGGCCACACTATACTTACTCGCCTGGAGATACATCATCACAGACTTTTACAGGATTCACTATGACAACGCACCCTTCTCGGAAGAATCGGTGCTAATACGCATCATAGAAAGATTCACAAGATTATGCTGCGCCCTCCTTTTCGCAAACTCGACAGACTCGTCGAGAACAGCCCAAGCCGGCATGGGGCGACAACCGAAGAAAAGGATCGACCTGAGCGCGATTCGCCCCCTGTACGATTCGGACAACAAAGGTAACCTCATTCCCAGCGCGGAACTCCTATCGCTGGCCTCAAGGCTGGGAGTGGAACACCTGGCCATGATCGATCCCGATACGGGCGCGGAGACGGGCCAACAAACAGCGTGAAAAGCACGTGCAAACGGACTCAGACAAATATCACAATGCAAACTAGGACACGTGAAGACCACAAGAAGGCCTGCAACACGAAGAACACGAATTAATTCCTCAACAGGCCTGCCCCGAACACGCAACCGCAACCGGGCCCATGGTAGTGCACCAGGGCCGCACCCCCGACCCCCGACACCAAAAACAAAGGAAAGAGGGGGGGAAGGAGAGGAAGCGGAGGGAAGGGATGGAAGGGCGTTGTCTGTTATGCGGTGAGTGGTACCGTCTAGCGATAGGTGTGTAGCCCTGAATCTTCAGCTCTTTTTTTTTTCACTTGGATGCTGCTCACTCACTCTCAGCTAGAAGAGCTATCATCAGAGTAGCATAGCGCCTCCCCCACCACAAGACGGTAGTGCTTCCTGGCTGGGGGATGCATTTTTCAATTTTTAAATTTTTACTCTCACACCCCTACGCCCTACGACACGCAAAAGCCCCCGGAGAAGTGAGTGATAAGTGATAAGTGATGGTCGCTGATGATGATCCGCCCGAGCTCTCATCCTCACACCTTCGCCACAATGAGGGCATGGATCATCTGTCACATCCATGTAAAAGGCGCGCCCACAAGTCATTTCGCCCCCTGGAGCACCTCCTGTAGCTGTCGATATACCGCGTCGGTGGTGCGGAGCTCGCGCGAACGGACAGTCAACTCGAGCGCCCGACCCCCCATAAGCCCGAGCTTCGAATGGACAAGCACCTGCGAGAGGCGTGTGGAGCACGAGACGAGTAGGGTCACAAGAAGCCCAATCCGGCACCGATTTACGCGCCACCCCCTGGATGAATGAGGAGGCTCGGCAGCTGGGGCGCGCGCGCCCTCCGCGGACAGCTTTGCCTTACCGCATATTCCGAGCCGACGAGCTTGGCGCAACAAATGCATTCGACGCCGATGACGTCCACTTTGGCTAGCCCCATCTTTTCCTCGAGGAGAGCTACGTATCCTGCAGTGTTGCTCGCAAGCGCGCACGTGACAACCGTCTTGCGTTCGGCCGCATGCATAGGCCAAATTTGCCCGAATTGCGGCGTCGTAAGCGGGTGTGGCCTGAGCATCTCCGCGGCGTGGAGCGGCATCTTAAAGCTCAAGACATGGGAAGCGCCCGAGAGCGCCTCGGAATATGCCACTTGGCCGAGGATGTGTTGTTCCGCTGCGCCCGCTGCGGCGATGCACTTGAGGTTGGCCGCCAGATGGACAGACCCGCCGGCGTGCAGCTCTGCGATGGCGCAGCGCATCCCATTCGCCTGCGCACCTGGCGGTGGAGTCAACGCGAGCGAGAGCGTCGGGGGGCAGTCTAGCGTTACTTGCAAGTGGCGCAGTGCCGAAGACTCGGCACGAAGACTCAAGCGGAGCTCGGTCGAGCCTGGCGCGCGCAAGGGCAGAAGCGACAGCGCGAGGCGGCCGTCAGAAGTTATGGGGGTGGCTCTGGGGCCCGCGCCATCCACCGTTGCGGGTATCAGCATCGCCGGATTGGCCGCCACTCGGCTCATAGCGCCACCAATTGCGGAGCCGAGCGTGCCGCCGAGCGCTCCGCCGAGAGCAGACATAGGCGCGGGCATCACGGGCGTTGAGCTCACTGCCGGGCCGTCAATCAGCGACAAGAGGTCATCCGCCATGCTCGCGGGCGGAGGCGAGGAGGCCGGTGCTGCAGCTGCTGTGGTTGGTGGAGGAGTCTCGTCGAAGAGGCCACCCAGCAGGTCGACAGGCGGCGGCGCAGGTGGAGTCGCAGCGGCCAACTCGGGCTCCTTCTTCTTCTTCTTCTTCTCGACGGGCTGTGCCGCCATAGGTGGCGCTGCTGGCGGTGCTGCGGGGGCGCCTCCAATCCCGCCAAACAGCATGGCGGCCATCCGTTCCTTCTCAGTAAGCTCACGAGGAGTGGTAGGCACGGCGGCGATCGGCGGCGCCGCAGCAAGCGCGGGCGCACTGCCGTAGCCGCTCCCACTGTAGCCACCACGCCCACCACCAGGCATCCCATACGGCTGCGTCTGCGCGGCGGGCGGTGGTGCCGGTGCGGCAGCGCCGTACCCCTCAGCGCCCCACAGCGACTTCACCCCCGACACGTTCAAGCCGCTACTCATAGGCGCCTCGGACGGGCCAGGCCCAAGGGCGCCGTCTAGCACTGCCGGCTCAATCATGGTGGAACGGGACGGTGCCGTAACCGTCTCGTACTCGTCGAAGCGGAGGCCGTGGCCCATGCCGGCGCTCCGGCCTCCGACCGCAGAGGCACGCGGCCCAACGTCAACCTCGTCCGGCCGCTCCCCGGGAGCGAGGTACGGCTGAGCACCTTTGGAGAGTGCTTCGGCCACAAAGCCGTCCAGGAAGCCGAGGCCGGGATCGACCTCCAGGTCCTCGCACGAGGCGTCGACGGGTAGCGCCACGCGCATCACGGCAGGATGCGCGGCGAGCGCCTCGAGCTCGTAACAATACTTGGCGAGCAGTACGTTGCACGAGTTGCGGTACTTGGCGGCCACTTCGCCCACCAGCTCAGGCATGGTGCCCATCTGCGCCACTAGCTTGGTAAGTGCGACAATCACCCAGCACCGGGTCGCCTCATGCGTAAATTGCCGGTCGACAGCGTCAGCCAGCTTGTCCGCGACGTCCTCGAGTTGCACACCCTTACCAATCAGGTAGCCGTACTCGCCTAGCACCCAACAAACAACGCAAATGAGGATGTCGGGTAGCTTAGGCTTGTCCAGCATTTCGTAGTAGGTGGCGGCGGCGAAACGGCGCAGCTCGGCGTCCGCGTCGTCGTCGTCACCCGAACCTTCGGCTATCAGCCGCATCAAATTGTGTGCGACATCGGTACGCACCAGCTCGCCGCCGAGCTCAAAGACGGCGTTCATCGTGCGAATGAACCACGAGTTGTCGGGTGCATACCGCTCTGCTAGCTGGGTGATGCGCTCCGTGAGCGAGGCACGGAACAGCTCGTCGTTTGTCTGCCGCAGGTGCGTGATAAGCTTCTCGACAACGAAGACAACGTTCGAGGCGTTCGTCATGCGGAAGAGTAGGTCGAGTGTCTTGCGTTTCAGCGTCTCGTCGGGGTCCTCAAGGCAATCAACCACCACCAGCTGGTGATCCAGCGCGTACGTCTGGTTGACCTGCACGATGGCCGCGAGAGCCTTGATGCCGAGATATTTGAGGTTGTGATTATCAGAAGAGACGAAACGCGAAATGTGTTCGGCGGCCTTCTCAAGGAGCTGGATGTTTGGGAAGATGGCCGTGATGGTTCGCACGCACTCGTAGATTATGGCATAGCCGATGTTGATGCCCGTGTCGGCGCGGCGCAGCACATCGGACAACACCTCGTACATGCCCTCCGACGCGCGCTGGTCGGCGGTGCCTAGCGTGGCGAGCACCTTGAGGAGCTTGATTTGAATCCATGGGGCCGGCATCCGGTGGTAGTCGAATGATGACGGGAGCCGGTGCTCCGTGATCTGCTTGAGGATTGAGACGTATGATGGCACGAGATCCTTGTGCGCCTTCGGGTCCGCTTCCGCGCCCTCATGCAATATGTACAGCGACGCGCCCATCACAGCCGGGTCCTTGTCGCAGAGCACTCGCCTAAGCTTCTCGGCCAGATCGGTCATTGAGCTCGGCTGCAGCTGGCAAAAGCGGTGCAGCGCCATGACAGCCTTCTTGCGCACGTCCTCGCGGGGGTGCTCGAGCAACGCGATGACCGGTGGCATCAGCGCGGGCAGGGTCTCGAGGTTCACTAGCTTTGGGATGGCAATGAGCGTGGCGCATACTTCGACGTGGTTGGATGATTTGAGGTCACGCCGCATCGTATTGACAAGTAGCGTCGTCAGTTCATGCTCGGGATGCAGGCAGACGGTCGAGGCGAGGTAGCCTACACGCTTCGCCACCTACAAGACCAATACGTGTTCGAGGTGTGATAATAGGTGGCTGAGGTCAGACGCGGAGTTGTCGGCGTCTATTTTTCGCGCACGCTGTGTGCCGCCACGCACCAGATTGGTCTGTTGGGACATATTGACGGCGTGAATGTGGCCAAAGTCGGCGTTATGACCCAGCATCTCGGCGTACCTGCAGGCAGCGGGCAGCCCCAAGCTCACACGGGAACCCAGAGCTGCTGCACCGTACGCAACGGCCAGCCCCCCGCAGCGTAAGCCAAAACTGGTGCGAAAGTGCTGCTCACATCATGCGGACAATGGCCTCCTTCATCTTCTTTGGACTAAGCTGTTCAGTGAACCGTTGCCTGAGCGCAGTCACCTCATGCTGCAGGATCTTGTCCTCCTCTTGCTTTGACTTGCACTCGCCGATGCTCTTGCTGCGTGCGAGGAGGCCATTCGTGAGCCTTGCTGGCAGAGCGACGGCGCGAGCCAGATTGGGTCTTGAAAGTGCATACACCCAAAGAAAAGAGCAACGCAGAGCAAACAGTGATGGGTAGCAAAGTGAGGGATTTGTTGGGAGAAGGGCAGATTAGAACAGCGGTGCAGCAGTGGAGAGCAGCCAAGCATGCAGCACAGCGACGAGCACAATGGGAACACAAGAGCGCCAGATCCAGCGCGGGTTGTGCAGGATAAAGGGAGCACTGAAGGCAGATGGAGAGAGAAGAGGAAGGGACAGAAAATGACAAGGACACGGAGGAGATGGGAGAGAATCAGGGTAGGGGGGAGGAGAAAGCAAGCGCGAGCACGGATAGGGGGATAGCGAGAGGGAGAGAGAGGAAGGAGGGAAGAGAGAGCAAGGGAGGGACGGAGGGGTGGAGGGGGCGGAAGAGAGAGGGGAGGGGTGGCGGAGGAGGGGGAGGGAAGGGGGAAGGGAAGGTGAGAGAGGAAGAAGGGTAGAGGGAGAGGGAGGGAGAGGGAGGGAGAGGGAGGGGGAGGGAGGGAGAGGGAGGGAGAGGGAGGGAGAGGGAGGGAGGGAGAGTGTAGCTGGCTGTGTGGGTTGGCTTCCTCACATGAGCTCGAAGAAGTCTTTGCTCAGGTGCGATCCAGACATGGCTGCACGAGGCAGGGGAGAGTTGATTGAGGCAGCGAGAGGGCGAGGGACAGCCGCCGCAGAGAGCCCTCAGCGAGCGAGAGAGAGAGGGCGGGAGGGAGAGAGCCCTCAGAGAGAGAGAGAGAGATAGACCAGAGAGAGAGAGCGAGAGGGTGTGTGTGGCGCCACCTCCGCCCCCCCCAACCCCTCCGCTGCAGGGCTCCCGGCGGGCGTCGGCGGCAGACACCGCGAGGTAGAAAGTAAAGCGACCTTGGCTGAGACGAGAGTGGAGGGGGCGGCGGTGAAGAGAGGAGAGAAACCGCTGGGAGAGAGAAGAGAGAGCGGCTGGTGTTCTGAGCCCGTGCGAGGAATCATCATGAGAGTTGCCGAGGAGTCTATTTCTGGTCTTATCTTCTTCTACCTTCTACTCCGTAGGTATTCAACTCCTAGCACCACCCAGTGCCCCCCCCCCCCCCCCCTGATAGTTCTTGCCCAAAGCCCAAAGGGGCCTGGGCCCCCCTCAAAGGTACTCGGCCCTGGGCATGGAGGATGGTCAGGCTGCTACCTACTACCTAACGAGCTGATACCAGCCCCACCCTCCTCTCCCGCTATGGACCATGAACCAACAGGCAAATCGCAAATCGATCGGATGACTCCCACACACTCCCTTGCCCTTGCCCATTGGCCCAGGCCAGAGTTTCGTTTCGGACCCGCCCAAATTTTTCGTTTCGAAATTTCGCACCCTTCTGTGTTTTCCCCGCCCAAGTGGGGAACGATACGTTAGTGTAGGGAGATGTTGGGTGCATGTTGGGTGTGCGTGTCTTGTAGTGGTAGTGGTAGTGATTGGGGTACCCTATCGGCCTCCGTCGCCCACGTTTGTCGCTCCCTCGCTCGTCGCTTCCTCGTTCTCGCTCTCGCTTCCCGCCCCCGTTGTAACAAGCAATCTTACAACACCCACAACACACACTCGCTCACTCGCTCGCTCGCTCACTCTCGCTCACTCGCTCATGTCCGCTCCGTCATCTCGCTCGCCCTCGCCTACTATCAGCTATCAGAGGCTGCGCAACCTCAGGTTTGTTTATTTTTTTAAATGCCCCGTGAAATGTATATAAAAATTAAGAACAATACTGATTTACAAAGCAACGTATCGATCGGCAGAATCGTTGTCTACGACCGACAGGATTGTTGTCGAGAAAGAATTGTTGGCGCAAGAATAGCAATCCTAGATGCCTCAGAAAAGTTGATATGGAGCGAAGAAATCACCGCAACTTCCCCTCCCCCAGTTCTCCATGGAAGGCAGCGGGGGGAGGGGAAAGGGAAGTGGTAGGATAGGGAGGGTAGTTAGGAGTAGCAAAAGCACTCTGCCCCACGCCGTGCACATAGCGGTTAGTTTTTAAGTTTTTTTGTAGTGTAGTCTAACCAAATTGATCAGCTTTATGGTTTCATTGGAACGCGAGGGCTTGATTCATTTCGTAGGAGTAGGAGTACCTTATGTCCTTATGTAGGAGTACTCAGTAAAGAGTATTCACACGAGGATTCGACGCGCGTGTGGGCTCTCCCGCGCGCCGCCCTCTCCCTCGCTCCCTCCCTCCCTCCCTACCTCCTCCCCCCTTTCCTCTCTCCCTCCCCCCCCCTCCCTCCCTGCCTCACTCACTCCCTCCCTCCCTCCCTCCCTCGCTTCCTCCCTCCTTCACTCGCTCGCTCACTGTCTTCCTCCCCCTTCCTCGCTCTCGCCTCTGTGTGCATCTCATCCGCGTGCCACCCCGCTTCCCTTCACTCCCACCACTAACACCACCACCCTTCCGCACCCCTCTAATCGATGACGTGCGAGTCAACCTCCTCTCATCCGCCTGATCTCTCCTCTCGCAAGACGCCGCTGCTGCTCCGCTCACTCGTGGAGCGGCCGCTGGACGCGGCCTATGCAGCGCTCGCGCACGCCAACGAGACGCATGTGCGCCTTGACCTGACGCCGGCGATCGCGCCCTCAAGCCCGCTCCGCCTCGCCAATGGCTCGCTCGTCCGGCCGGCTCAGATCGCACACCTTTCGCTCGCGCGCGTGATTGCGCTAATGCGCGAAGGCGAGCGCGATTATCATGCCTACGTGCGCTACCTCAGCAGCGACGAGGCGCCCCATCTCGCTGACGCCCTTCGACTCCGGCCGCTCGGCTCACTGCTCGACGCAAACGGGCTCAAGCAGCACATCCGTGCGTTCAACGTCTGGCTTGGCGATGGCTCGATGCGGTCGGGGCTCCACTACGACGGCTTCGACAATGTGCTGTTGCAGGTGCGCTGGGCGAGGATGCGATGCTAGTGTCACATAATATCGCTCAAAGGTGACCGTCAATCCCCGCCGAAGTGGAAACTATGGGATGCGTGATGTCACCCTGCTTCCCCTCCCTCGTCGTGTAGCTGGCAGGATCGAAACGGGTCATTCTATACCCTCCATCCGCCTTCCATAAGCTGGGCTACACCCCTCGACCCGAGTACAAGTGGGTGGTCCGCTCGCATGATCTCAGTCAATCGGCCGATGGTAGGGAGGGGACCGCTAAGGTGCATTTTGACGGCTTTGTTCCTACGGGTGGTGCACCGGTCGAGAATCATGCTAGTCTGAACGTCTTTGATGATGCAGCGGAGACGGCGACCTCCCTAGAAATGGGTTCGGCCGGCCCCGGGGAGGCCATTGAAGACGGCCGAATCGAGTGCATTGTCAGAGCCGGCGACGCCCTATACCTTCCGGCGTTGTGGTCGCATGCAGTGGAGTCGTCGCCGCATCAAGCACAATCGGAACCCCCTTTGCGTGCCGCTGCAGCGGCCGAGCCTTCCTCGTCCACTGCCACTTCTCCTGCACATGCAAGTGGCTCAAGCACCGACCTGGCGGCTTCCGGTGTCACTGATACCGCCTCCACGTCGTTGGACGGCCTCAATTTGGCCGTGAACGTTTGGTTCGTCGCTCCATCTGTCGCGTCAATCTTTGCGGCGGTTGCTGCCGCACCAAGGTGGGCCGAGGCGCATTTCGTCCTAGGTGATAACCTAGGCCTGCTGTCTCGCGCTCAGCCCGCCGCTGCCGCGTATCGACGCGCTCTAGAGCTCCGCCCGGATTACTTCGATGCACAACACAATCTCGCTTCCCAACTCTCCGCGCTCGGCAACATGGACGGCGCGATCAGCGCCTACGAGGCAGCCATTCGTCTTCGCCCACAGGATCCACGCACTTACACGAATAGGGCGTTGTTGCTGCGCAGATTGGGGCGCCTCCCCGAGGCGGAGCAAAGCTACCGGGAGGCTCTCGCGGCGGCGCCAGCGGATGCACGCGCTTGGGGCGGCTTGGGCAACACGCTAGCGCTGCAGGAGAAGCTTGAGGCGGCAGCAGACGCGCTTGCCAAGGCGGTCGATTTGGCGCCACGCGACGCGGGCGCGCTCAATTCCTTTGGCGTCGTACTAGAGCAGCTGGGCCGCCTGGGCGAGGCGAGAGAAGCCTTTATCCGGGCAGTGCGCACCGACCCTATGCATGGCAAAGCAAACGAGAACCTGAGGGCACTGGGCGAAACCATATTCATGCCTGCAGGTATTGCAAGCAGTGGAATCCCAGTCGCAGGGCAGCCGGGGTTGGCTGCGGCAGAAGCACTCTCGACGATTGTTCCTGGAGAGGGCGGTGACGTGAACCATCTAGAAGAGTTGACCCACAAGGTGGCGAGCGGCCCTTCACGCGTCTTTGATTCCCGCATCGTGCCGAAAGAAGAGTTGTGATATGCGAGCGACGTCTTCCGCCAACGAGAGCGCATTTTTCAGGCTATCTCCTTTCTCCTACTCCACTTCCTAAGTTGCCATAGTAGCTAGCCCTAATTACTCCATTGACACCACTGCTAACTATCTTCACCATGTTCTAGTGAGAGAGCAACATAATACATAATGTGGTTTTTGGATATAGCCCCCAGGCAGCATGCAACCATTGCAACTTGCTTCAGACTCAATCAATCACCACCACCATATTATCAAACGCGACGGCAGCTTGTTGTATTCCTGCCCATCTGAAGGCTGTAGGCATGAATATTCGCTGTAAAGTACGTGCCCACCGTAAGGGGGAGAGGACTGTCTTCGATTCGCAATTTGGAATATTGGAATTAACATCGCGGCGGTAGTCTCTAGTCTACGCAGAAACGTACCGAGCCGTCTTTCTTGGTGACCAGAACAACACGAGAGGCCCAAGACGAATTTGATTTACGAATGATGCCTGCGGACTCCATCTTGCATCTTGCAAGAGGGCAAAGAGGGCGAATGTAGGAGCTCCTGCGACGGTGACTAGTGGCTAGCCTACAAGGAGGGGACATAGAAACGCAGACAACTTCTAAAACAAAAAGGTCGATCGCGGATGCGACATCGCGTCGGCGGTCGGCGGCAGCTGCCTCCATGCACCATGCATGACAGGGCAAGCTGCAAGCTGCGAGAGGGCGAGCGCACCTCATTGCTGGCCATCGCTGCGGGACGCGGAGACGCAGAGTAGACCGTTGTTGGGTTCGCGCGCCGACCCAATAGCCCCCCACTAGAGGAGAAGAAAAGTCGAGTCTCAACAACCGGGGGTTTTTGCAGCGACTCAACGGAGACTCAACTTCGACTCAACTGCGGCGACTTGTCAAGTCGCGCTGTTGAGTCGTTGTTGAGACTCGACTTTTCTTCTCCTCTAGTGGGCGGCTATTGGGTGGGCGCGCGCACCCAACAACGGTCTACTCTGCGTCTCCGCGTCCCGCAGCGATGGCCAGCAATGAGGTGCGCTCGCCCCCTCTCGCAGCTTGCTCTGCCATGCATGGAGGCAGCTGCCGCCGACGCGAGGCAAAGACAGGCCCGATTGGCGTCGGCGCCGCCCGCGTCTCACTAACCCTCTCGCCCAACGACGCGCAGGAGCAATCAACCAAGAAGCAACCACGCTGGCGGTGGACGACTGAGCGAAAGCTCAGGCTCCTCCGTCAGGTGGTCTTCACTGGGAAGAAGGCCTTCATGACAGTGCGGGGCGCGAAGGCCGACGACGACTTTGTGTCGCAAACCGACGTGTGGACGAACGATGAAACAGGTATCTTGCCCATCTTGTTCCGCAACCTCGACGGAACGACCACCTTCACGCCAACGGCCGGCGAGACGCATCCGACCCACAACTCCACCATCACGGCGCTGAAGAAGTGGCTGAGCGTGCGCGCCTCACCCCTCCCCGCGATGTCACTGGGTGCATTCCCCTCGCCCTCACGTGAGCACCGCACTCACACCTCACAGACTCTCACTTTTCGCCCACACGCTCGCCCGCAGGACAACAGCCGCCATGAACAGCTCCAAAGGGGGAGGGTGCACTTTGAACTTCGAGCTCACAATGCTCCCGTACAAGCAGGTGTGCATGTTTGCAAGTACATTTGCCACACGCAGATACGCACTACGCACCAACATCGCGGAGTAGCACTTGTTGTGAACGTGCGACATCCATCCACGGCCACAAATTGGCGATTTTCCCGAAACCCCATTCTACACTGACGCGATGGGGTGCCAACACTCTGTTGAAGAAAGCCTGCCATGGAGGCATGTTCCCACGGTACATGCGGTAAAGGTATGGTGACATTGGGAAAGCGGAGTCGCCAAACAGGACAAACGTGCGTCCGGCACTGGTGCACAGGCGGTGCATGACTGCATGACTGGTATCAATCCTGACGCCTGCAGCACAAAAGAATCATGGCGCGACCCATCGATAGGACCGTACGGCCAAGGCTGGATGCCGTTGGGAAACACAACACCTTGAATTTTGACTCCATGGCACCTTTTATGTCCTGAGTACAACACAGACTGTGCTCGAACGGGACGGGCTACCTTCCACAATTTTCCGTCAATGAAGCCCACAAGGTTGGGCAATGGAACCCCTGCTTCCACAAAGGCGCCCGCAAACCTTGGGAAGAGGGGGGCAAACGCAGAAAAGCTACGGGAATCTAGGAGATGGGGGAACCTTGTGTGAATGTGCTCTACCACTGCAACATGCGCTGCGCTGATGGCCGCTTCACTGCGGCCCAACTCCCATGTGAGTGCCGCCGCACTACCTGCAGCACGGGATTGGGAGACGAGGCGCGGAGTGAGAAGGAAGGGGGCGGATGGGAAGGCAGACACGCGTGTGCACAGGCGCAGGCGTGGCTATTCACCTGCGTGCTTAAATCTGCGTAGGGTGATGAGAACAGCTTCCTCGCCACTCATCACATGGCGACCACGTAGACGCATGCCTGGAGGCATGTCCAACGCGTCCACGAAGCGTCGCAGGTCGACGAGGCGCACGCCAAAGCGCGCGTAGACGTCGCGCGTGAGCACGCCGTCGCCGCCGCCAGCGGCTGCAGCCTCCCGCTCCAGCCTTGCGATGGAGAGCCGCTCGGGCCCTATGCGAGACCGCGTCGTCCGCATGAGCACCTCCGCTGCCACCGCCATAAAGGCGAGTTCCCAGAAGTCATCTGTGGCGGCGTCCGGCCCGTCGCGAGCCCTCTTGCGCGCCCTGCCTCTCCGCTCCTCCAGCCCCAGAAACATGGCCAGTCTGCAGTCCTCCAGCTCTCGCGCCGTGAAGGGCCGGGTGGGCATCGCTGGCCAGCGCGCTCTGGCGGCGCGAGATTGGTTGAGGAGCCCTCTGTTGGGTCTCCGCCGTCTGATTTGGTCTTTTGCAAGAGCGACTCAACAGCGACTCAACGGGGAATCAAGCCTGTTGACTCGGCCACTCTTGAGTCCCCGTGGAGTCGCTGCAAAAACCCTCTAACGACACAACGACTCAACAGCGCGACTTGACAAGTCGCCGCAGTTGAGTCAAAGTTGAGTCCCCGTTGAGTCGCTGCAAAACCCCCCAAATGGTGAGGTTTTGAGTTTTGACCGCCCCAAAGATTTAGTGAGGTTTAGACCGCGCTACAGATCAACATCACCGATTCAACCCTTCCCCTCTTCTCTCTCTCTATCTTTCTCCACCCCCCCTTTTCAAAGACGTTTCTCCCCTCCGCCCTCTCCCTGCCCATTTATACTCCACGACTCGGAGAACGAGGATCTAGAGGAAGAGGGCGGCGGGCGACCCCGTCCATCACTCGCCGCCGCCTCCCGTCGCGGGACGCGATGGGCGGGCGCCCGGCGTCTCTCGTCGCGCCTCTTCCCTCTGCTGCGGTCCTCTATATTTGGAGCAAAGACTTCCTTGATGAAGCCCTTCATCAGCGCGCGCCTCTCTCTCTCTCTCTCTCTCTCTCTCTCTCTCCCTCCAACGGCTCGCTCGAACTTGATCGTCCCCCGTTCCATCAGGAGTGTCGGTCGGCATGTGGATGGAGCCACGCGAGATCACGGCGCATCCTGCGAGAAGTCAAAGAACGTCCCCACAGAGGGGACGAGTGCGCCGAAGGCTGCCTTCCAAAAAGCAGGTGGAGACCGAATCCCGAGGTTGAATGCGATCGCAATCTCACTGCGCGAGCTTGGGCGAGCACATGAAGGAAGCGCCCGCGTTTTCGACTGGAATTCCTCCCCCCCCCCCCTTGCCGCCGGGGGGTCTTGCGGGGGGGGGGGGGGGGGAGACGGAGGATTTTCGGGGTGTGGTGGGGTAGGCTCCCCCGCCAACTTGCCCACACTCGCGAGCAACTCGTCTAATCAGAGGAGTGCCTCCCCTGCCCCTTCTCTCACCACCACCAAGATGCCGACTCTCGCTCATGTGATGGTGCTCATGGCGGCCTACACGGACACGACGCCGAAGCGCGAACTTCTCTTTGGGCAGGTGCCACCCACGTCAGGTGATGACCCACTCGAGGATCTGTCTGGGCAGCCACCAACGGCGGGTGATTGCCCACCGTGTGTGGTGCTGACGGGTGGCAACCAAGCCGGCTCGACCGCGTGTGCCCCGTGCGCGATTGCGCGCACGTGGAAGCAGCTCAACGGTGGCTCATATGCAGAGGGTTGCGCCGATGCAATGGCGATCGCATTGGGCGAGGGGGTTTATCCTCCCCAGCCCCTCAAGTACATCACTGACTACGGTGGCACGTGGGCAGGCCCTAAGAGTCCGACAGACAACACCGCATCAGGCCCTCCCATCTCGAAGGCAGAATTCATCACGTGGACTTCTGTCTTCGACCTGAACCAACCAGCTTACGATCAACAGATCACACTTGGTCCATGGCAGACGCTGACGGCAGAGCTACATGTTACAGATCCGCAGTATCGCGCCAAGGAGGCAATCGGATACGTGCAAAGCTGCTGTGCAAGTAATGTCGTAAGCCCCGACATTGACGTTCCCATTGCGGGAAAGTGCTCCAAGGCAGCCGACTGCCCCAATGAGGAGAATGGCCAATGCCCTGTCAATCCAAATAATAATGACTATCCGATATCTACCATTTTCAAGAGTCCGCTGGAGCCTCCTCTCACATGGTGTGGCTGTATGCTTGGCCACTCTGCAACCACGGGATACTCCGGACGTTGCTCGCAGAACATGGAGGACTTCTACACCCAGTACATGGAACTGGCACAAGCAATTTGCGACTTCTGAAGTTCTTTTGTGCTGCAAGTTATGCCCATTTTGGGCAATCGCGACTATCATTCCTACTCGTACCTCTCTCTCTCTGACTCCCACCCCCCTGCTGTCATCTCGAGGATTGGAATGTGGAGCGTACGGACGGGCCGTCGAAGAAAGAGGGTATTCGCACCTCGTACTCGAACAACTTGTTCGTCCTAGCCCATCGCAATTGCACCACAGCAGGATTATCATCGCCGCAGTGTCCGAAAATCTAGCGCTCTTGAAGCTGATTGGTCTTTTCCTCATTGGAACAAGATCAAGCCTCGGCCCGATCACAGCGGGTCCGCTTAGCATTTCTGCCAATCATTGCCATTGACGAGCATGATTTACTCAACCACCCCATCCATGGCGATGGTAAAGGTGACCCAACTGGGCTGTAAGTGCTAGAGGTTTTCGATGGAGGTTGCTACACGATCAAATGAGTAAGTAAACGGACATTGAGTTCTAACTAAAAACAATTCTCGAAGGTGCCCGCTATGCTGCTACTGACTCACACCCCTCCGGTATCTCAACTCGCCATCGCCTATACCCCACACTCTCATCCCCGCTCCCCAGGGGTTGTGCGAGAACGTTCACGCACCCATTTGCCATTTGGTCCACTTACAGCTGCTGAGACTAGGTGTTCAAATGATATTCTGAGGAGGGGTGTTCACGAACTGTTCATATCCGGAAGTTGGTGTTCACATGTGTTCAAGTGTTCATATGGTGTGGTTTCCTACCGATATGCAAAAAAAAAAGTTGAGGCCCAGGACGCACACAAGGTGCGCCCCGGAGTGCTCGAACTCCTCAACTTGCAGCCCACGACGGGACTGCTGCGCACTAAGCTAGGCTTAGTTCGCCGATGCTCACACTGCTCAGAAGTAATACAGATACAGAATATCTTTGCATGTCTGCATGCTGTGCGTATTTGTAGCCATTCTCTATCTAGCGCAAACGCATGCGTTCGCGGAGCAAGTCGCGACGGTATACCGTATTGTGAGTAAAATCAACTTTTTATGAGGGTCCTTTCCCCTAGCCGCGGCCCCCCTCTCTCCGAAAAGCAGAAGGCGGGGGGCGGGGGGGGGGGGGGGGGCGAGGAACGTGGGTGGGTGGGGGAGCGGCGAGCGAGCGATGGACCCCTCCTCCGACGAGTACACCTGGGACTTTTGCGGGGGGGAGGACGGCAGCAGATTGGCCGCGCGCCGCGGCCCTCAGCGAGCCAGTGCCGGCGATGCCGTCGTGCACGAGATCATGGGCCGCGGCACGCTGCGTCGCGTCGAGGGTGGCAACATCTACTTCACGGTCGAGAGCATGGGCGATGAGCAGCAAACGTCGAGCGGCCATCATGTATACGTCGAGGGCGCTAGCGCTAGCCCAGTGCTGGAGCGGCCGGCACGGCAACCGCGCGGGAGGGCTGCACGCGGGAATGCGCAAGATGCGATCAACCGCATGTTCGGCTTGCGGCAAGCGAACGACAAGACCTTGCAGTCGTTGCAAGCGGCAAGCAGGCGACAAGGGGGGCGACAAAGGAGGCGAGGGCAAAGAGGGCGAATGGGCGAATGTAGGATCCTGCGACGGTGACTAGTGATTAGCCTGCAAGGAGGGGACATAGAAACGCAGACAACTTCTAAAACAAAAAGGTCGATCGCGGATGCGACAAGATTGTACGCCCTGGAATGACGTTGCGAGTGGCGTGCGCGTGTGTGTGATCACCTTCAGCGTCCCTAGATAAACATAAACACTGGTGTTGTATCATTCACCTCGGTCCAACTAGCTGAACACTCGGCGCCCCCCCTTGCCCCTTGTCCGCGCGTCCGCGCACCGCGAACTGTGAAATTTTGTGTCAGGTGTGCCAATGCGTGCCTAAGGGGTGTATCATGTATGCACGCCCATGTTTCATTGTCGACCACGGTCGACCACATAACACATGGTCGATTATGATCGACCACATACTGATACTAAAGGCGGCTCGTCGCTGACCCCTGTCCATGTGCTCATGTCCGCCTCTCCGCCCCCTAGCACCAGTACACCAGTACACACTTTATGCCCACCCCGTCCGCCCTTGTAAACACTTGTGTGCATAATGCGTCCACCTCAATAAACGCTGATTGTCCATACACGATCGACCGCTCGATAAAAATACTATTGTGTCACGGACTTGGACTTGTATCGCGCTTGAACGAGAAACGATAGGCTCGAGAGCGATGGTTGATAGTAGTAGCCCGAACCTTCGAGATCCCCCCCCCCCCCATAGCCACAAGCTAGACGAAAAACAACGGAGCACAAGAAGCGGGGGGAAACGACAGGGGAAGAAAGGGTTTGCAAAATGTCGTGACGTCGTTTCATCTCCAAGAGCAAACGCATGGCTACCTTGCGTAGCTCGCAAAACGCACACTGAGGTGCCCCCTTCCCCCCCCCCACCGCCTCCTGATGCTCATGCTTATGAATATTGCGCTTGACCTAAAGCTAAAGCCTAGGAGTTGTCAGCATCGCTCTTGCACCCGTGGTGCCACAGCCCTTCTTCCCGAACGGCATACGCGGGCAGAGTCATCTCTCATCGCAAAAGGGCGAGTGACGTGTTGTAACCGACTCTCGCCAGGCTACATATCAAAAGGCGGCAGTGCACTTAAGCCTTCTTCTTGGCGTCCGTGGTGGGGGCCTTCTTGAAAGCCTTCTCAAGGATCTCGATCAGCAGGCCCAGGAACACGAGCCCGCAGCCAGTCCATTGCTCCGGCGAGAGGGAATTGGCAGGATTCCGGAGCACAGAGTAGACAGTTGAGAAGATCTGCACGATGGGGCATAAGGTGGTCGCCATTTGCGGTGATTCATACCGATCGGCCCATTCAAAGAGTCATTGCGGTGAACAAGCAACATGGCGCTCGCAATCACAGACGCTATCGCTGGCGGCTTGTCACCTTTCGTGTCGTAGTGACGGTGGAGAGAAGCAGCGCGTTGAACTGCGTGATGGTGTAGTAGATGAAGTTCTGGCCAACCGCTGAGGCGAGCGAGTAGACAAGCACGGCATTGAGCACCTCTGGGTTGCGCTGGCAGAAAGCAACGCCCTGCCGAGGGAGGACAAAATTCAGTTCGGCGCGCGTTGGGCTTGAAATCACCAAGGGACACTAAGACGGCTTGAGACACGCCACGTTCATGAGCTTTGAGGCACACAAAATTCGTGCGACATTTCGGCGAACGGCCACCGAGCGATAATGGGCAGATGGAGCTTGTAGGAGTGCAGCATGAGCATTCGCGGAAGAGGGTGGGGTGCTAGGTGTACTGGTCAGAGGAACCTCACCTCGATGAGATGGCCCGTGAGGAAAGCCAGAACTAGAGCAACGAGGCATCCGGACGCGTTTGTCCAGAACATGGACTCGTGCATGGTAGGCTTGGCCTTGGGGTCCTTGGGGTTGAGGTTCTTGGTCGAAATCTTGACTCGATCCTGGAGGCCCCCGGTGACCTGACAAATTTCGGCCCGCCGAGGAGCGCGAGGCAGTGAGCACATGCCCGACCTGGCTCAAAATTGGATGCGCTCTTCAACCCCCAAAGGCACCGCACAAAGGGGGGCTATGGATGGTGGTGCTGCACAGCCACTCGCTCCGCTGTGGCCGCGGAAGGCCGGTCAAAGCAGGCTACTTACCGCGTCCATGACGAGCGAGGCGCCAATGAGAGCAAGGCCGTACGCCGAGTCGGCCGCGCCGCCCTTCCTCTTGCCGCCGAAATTGAACACGGTCACACCGAGAGTGATCAAACCCACCTAAGCATTTGGGAGGTCCAGGGGAGCTAGTCAGACGAGCTTCTCGAATCGTAATGTGATGCGGAGCGCTGGGCGACGTCTCGCGACTCCAACAACGCTCATCCGCTATACGAGCGATCTGCATCGCGTGCTGTGAGATGTGCAACACCTCTGGCACAGGGCGCCAATGCGGAGTGTAGCCGCTGGGCAAACGCTGGAATACAATTGCCACCAAGCCACACCTGCAGGTACTGCACGAGGGAATACTTCTTGCCTCCAAGGATAATGCCTCCCGCCATCACCGGCACCATCTTGCACGACTTACCCAGCACCTGCGACGACGGATCGGATGCGCGGCCGCTTCGGCAACTGCAATCGATGACTCACGTGCTTGTGGCGAGGCGTCGTGCCAATCCAGCGTTTTGAGCGCAGTCGTGTCTCTCACTCCAAGACGCATTCCCGATCGGTCGCCGGGCCGGGCTCATACAATTCCACCAAATGAATCTAGATGTGGCGCAGTCGCCACATCCTGGCGGAATCACCCCGCTTCATGATGCGGCATGGGCACGGCGCACCTGCGTTGGATACGAGACATACCGGAGTGCCTCGTTTGAGGCGGCCATTGCAAGGACCTGCGAGACGCCCGAGTTGAAGATGTGCATGTAAGGGATCTTCACACCCGAGCCGCCAAACAGCATGATGCCAAATAGCGCGACGGCCGCGTTGATGCCGCGCTCAATCAGCAGCGCGAAGAAGGTGTAGATGAACTTCTCGCCTGCGTAGTCCTTCTTGTAGACGTCCTCCTGCAAGACTGCAAAGTAGGAGAAGGAGAAGAAGATGCCGGCGCATGCGAAGACTAGCTTGGCCGAGTCGGCGACTACTCCCATGCTCAGAGAAGGGTGTGAGTGGTAGAGAGGCGGAGGGAGGCGAGAGGTGTGCGAGGGCGTCGAGCGAGGAGCGAGGCGAGCTCGACGCGGGAGGCACCGAGCGAGAGAGGCGTGGAGAGAGGAAAGGGAGAGGGCGCGCGGGCGGGGGGGGGGGGGGGGGGGGGGGGGAGGCGGGGGGGGGGGAGAAGGGAGTGACGAAGCGGCGGGGCGGGGATGAGGTGCCGCGCCGGGAGGCCTCTCCCCCTCCGGTATTGTGCAGTGAGCAGTGAGGCTAGCTAGCAGGAAGAAGCAAGAGCGGAAGCCTAGATGGGAGATACTACGTGTTCACCCTACTTGGACGAAGGCCAAATACTACACAGACCGTGTTCACCGTTTTTGAGGTTCCGTCGAAAGTGGACCATCGAGAGTAGTTTTCGTTTCTTTGTATAGGTGTAGTTTAATCACACATAGTAATAATAATAACGATGACGATGAGCATTCGCATTCGTTTCTTTGTACAGTTGTACAGGAAATACGTATTTACCATATTTGGCCAGAGGCCAAATACATATGTATTTGGCTGTATTTGATATTTGAAGCGCGTCCTGGGTTGTAGGTCTCGAATGTATTTGAAATGTATTTGGCCGGAGGCCCGGCCAAATACATATGTATTTGGCTGCATTTGTATTTGTAGGCCCCAGCACCGTATTTCCCATCCAGGATCCAGGGTAGAGGGTAGTTAGTGTTAGTGTTAGTACTAGTACCACTACTGCTACTGCCACTCTCAGATGTGAAATACAACGGATGAGGTCTAGCAAAGACAAAGACAATAAAACGAGCCGTTTTGGGGAATCGAAAAAAGCTAGTAATAGTAATCACGACCGGAGGGGCGTGTTTACCGCCCAGAGGGAGTCCCGTGCGTAGCACCCTTTTTCTTTTTGCTTCTTTTTCTTTAGGGTGCAAGAACCGGGTCTGTCTGTCCGAATATCGCCAGGGGGGCACCGTTCCCCCCGCGCGGAAGCGGGGCCTCTTACAGTGTGAGAAAAAGTCCCGCTGGGGGACAATAAGAAAAAACTGGGCTCAAGCAGACAAGTCCCCGGCACCCGGGGAGAGCCGCGAGAGGCGAGGCCGGAGAGGAGAATTCTCTCGGGGGAGGATGAGAGAGGGTGAGGGCCTGGCGAAACAACTGTAATGCAGCGACCGGGAAACGTAAGTTCTCTGTCGTTCACCGACAAATGATTTGACAACTCCACGATAGAACGATAGACAGATTTATTTCTCATAAACATATCACTAAATTATGTTACGAATGGTGCCCCCAGCGCCCTTTCAAACATGCCACAGACACTAGAAATCAGGCTCTAGACGCGCACATATGGACTGCCTGCGCGTCGCTATGCGGCGCACAGACAGTCCATACACATATCTTACGAATACACACGCGCACTGCCCCCCCAATTCGACCCCTTCGAGCCCTGTAGCCGATCTGCTGACCGGCCGCGCCTGCCGAGAGAGACGCCAACTCTGACTTTTCAGCCAGGGAAGCTTGCTGCGAGGCGGGTGTGGGCTGGGGCGGGGTCAGGTGCTGGGTATGGCACACCCAGGCCAAGGCCGGGCGGGGGGCTCGCGCTGCGCGCGCGCTGCTCGCACCTGGCTTCTGGCGCTCGTCTGCGCGCTGCGAAGGGGGGGAGTGCGAGAACGACCTGGAGGCGAGCGCGGCGAGCGTGAAGGGGCACATCGCGGCAGGCAGCGTGGGGGGGACTTACCACTGGTGTTGGCCGCGCGAGTATACCCCTGTGGCAAGCTGGGCTGCCAGAGCAAGGAGTGGGGGAAGGGGGGGGGGGGGGGGGAGCGGCGCGCGGCGGGCCTCCGCGGCCGCTGCATCGGCCAAGTCCCCGGCACCCGGGGAGATAGCCGCTGGAGCGAGCCCTTATTGTCTGTCACCTTTCGGCACCAGAATCCGATCCTTCCCCCCGCGCGGTATACAATAAAGTCGCGTTCCGTCAAAAGAGGGCCAGGTGTTTTTTTGTGTTATCCACATGTGCTTGTTTTCTTTTTGGGTAACCACGTTAATATTATTATTACTAACGTTATGTACGAAAACGCTAAGCGGACACAAAACTCAAAACACCATTTCACTACAGACGCCCCTTCCTCCATACACCTGAGCACAGACACTTCGAAAGCTAATCACGCTCCCCCCCCCGCCCCTCTCAACACGCGGTAACTCCCAGCTACGCGGGCTGAGTTTTCATCTTCTTCGTCTTTTTCTCACATCCCTCTTCCTCGATGGCGACGGTGTCGCTTGGCTGATCTTGGGTGGCGAGGTCCATGACGCGTGAGAGGATGTCGCTTGGCCGGTTCTCCATGTAAAACCCGTCACGAAACACCTAGGCGTCCCACAACAAGATTTCAGTCATACTGGGGGGAGTTGATCCATCCGAAGAGGTCAAGAGGTCCCCCTGTGAAAGTCACTTTCACCCACACACACGATTGAGACGATGGGGCTCCTCTGCTACACGTCTAATTGCGCAAGTCTCTGCTACACGTCTGATTGCGCAAACATCTGCGGAGACACCCTGGCCCAGGAGAAACCTTGCCGACCCTCCTCCCTCTGTCTGAGGTATGGCATCGAGCATATGGGTCGATTGCAAGCATTTTTCGCCCAATCAGCGTGACCCATTGCCAATGTCGAGGGTGATCGTGTTGGATAACCCCCAAACCTCGTCTGTGGAACACAATCTTGTGATTCAACCGGCATACATCCCCATCGATGCTCGAGTTCTGCCGCTCCGATCGCACACCACGGGGCGACGGACGATCCGACGGGGGCGACAGTTACGCACAGGAATAAGGAGGGAATCTTTCGAAAACCCTTAAGTGAGTTGATGAAGACCGAAGTAAAATAGCGCCACGATATAATCCAACGGCCAACACCTGAGGGGGAATCAGGGTCACACAAGGGGGCGGTTCCTTGCACCGGCGATACCTGAACGCGCGACTTAGCCTAAAAACGCGAGGAGCACGCAAGGAGGTAAAAGTCAGGTGAGGGGCAAGCAGGCGACAGGGGAGGCGACAAAGGAGGCGAGGGCAAAGAGGGCGAATGTAGGACGACGCGACGGTGACTCGTGGCTCGTGGCTGCAAGGAGGGGACATAGAAACGCAGACAACTTCTAAAACAAAAAGGTCGATCGCGGATGCGACACTTTTGTATTCTGTTTGAGTGGGGTCGCATTCGTGCGCGCCGCTGTTCCGCCACCAAGCCAATACGTCTACCTCTATGTCGGGCTCCTCGGCGTCCTCAAGATAAGCGTCGAGCTCGTCGACCTCCATCACCATCACATCACCATCTATAACGGTTGTTGCACGATCTTCTTGGCACGAGAGGCGAGCAGACCTCCAAGCGACACCTTGCGCTTTTTGGTGAGGTCCTGCGCGTTGCCACACGCCACACGCAGCTTCGTCCTCGACCGCCTCCGCGGGCGCCTCCACATTGGTCTCGGGAGCGGGGTGTGGAGGGCGCAGGCGACGCCGTGCGATCGCGCGGGGCTCGGTACTGCGTACTGCCTGTCCGGGGGTAACCGTGCCCGGGGAACGCAGGCGCGCGTCGCACAGCGCGACCTGTGGTGCACTTTTGTGGTCGACGTCAATTTCGCACAAGCGCGAAAACGTGTTTGGGTCTATGTGTTGAATGGCGTCGAAAATGTGCATATTTCTTATAAGATTCTGCCCAATATACCCATACCCATTTCCAGTGTAATAACCTAAAAATCGTGTGATAAAACCTCAATATTGACTAAGTGAATTTTCACCCTTAGAAGTTAAAAGGCGTGTTTGACCGCCCTATCAGAAGCCAGAAGTTTTTGGTGTGTGTGTGACCGCCCTAGTACAGAGTACAGAGACATGACCATGACAATGACGAGGGAACAAAAGAAAGAAAAGAGACCCACACATTTGTACGAGACGCACGCGTGGTAGTGGTCCCGCTCGGCGCGCCGCGATGGATGCAGAGCTCTCCGCATTGCTCAGCCGGCTGGGGCTCGGCCGGCTCGAGGAGACGCTGGTCGAGGAGGCGATCACCGAGCTGCCGCTGCTCGCCTCTATGGGCGCTGACATGCTCTACGAAAATCTGAGCGAGATTGGCGTCGACGAGGAAGCAATCGCCATCCTCTCGGCTGAGCTCTTCCCGCGGCCGCCGCCGCCGCCGCAAGCGGCCGAAGCGGTGGCGGACGCAACCAGCGTGGCTATCGCGAGTGACTGCGTGGGAGGGAAGAGTAGTGCTGTCACGCCAGCTGCTGGGACGAACGGAAGCGCTGGGCGTGCTGAGGTAGAGGGCATGACACATGAAGAGGAGGCGGCGCACGAGATGGCAGAGTGGTTGCTCAAGCCATACCTCGTGACGGATCTCGCCGATCTGAAGAAGAAGGTAACCCTTCTCCCCCCCCCCCCCCCCCCCCCCCCACTTCTTCCGACGGGCATGCGCATGCGGAGTCTCGGGCTTGTGCGGCCGAGACTGAATCCTGGTTCCCCCAATTGCTGCGCCGGGTTAGGTGATGCATTTGACTGCCAAGGGGAACCAGTATTTGGAGGATGGCCAGTACGCGAATGCTGCCGCAACGTACACACAAGCACTTGCGCTCGAGGCGCCCAACCCGCGCGCCAATGCGGCGCTCTACTACAACCGGTCTTGCGCTCACCACCGTCTGGGCCGGTTGTGGCTCGCGTTGCGCGACGCGACCCTTGCCGCAGAGGCCGACCCGCGACGCTCAGCGCGTGCGTGGTGGCGCGTTGCTGATGTTGCGCTCGCGACAGGTGATATTGAAACAGCCAAGGAGGCCGTAGCAAAGGGTCTCACCGCTCAACCAGGCTGCGCGCCACTCAAGAAGATCCAAGCGACGATAGCCGCCGATATTGCAGGCATCTGATTGGAGTGCCCGTCATTGAGTAATTGGATCTAGAGTGCGCGGCAGGAGGTAGGCAGACGAGAACACGAGCGGTTGAATGGTTGGGCTGCGTCTTAGATGGAGGATGTCTTGAGGCCAGGCGTTAGCTTCGCCGCTTCTTGTGTGAACGATAGCAAATAACTTTGCGCATTTGGTTGCGATGGAGCGTGGCCCGACGCAGACGCTCTCCTCTCCTGCCGTTCGCCGTCCCGGACCCCCCGCCCCCCCCCACCGAGGGCGGCCCCTCAGCCCTTCCGGAGCAGTCGCTGTCGAAGCGACCGCGTCCACCCTCAGAGGCCGAGCAGGTGCCTCCGACTCCCACCAACACTCGAATCGACGATAACAACATCCTCAGCCCATCCTAACAAGAGGGCTAACCCACCCCGGCGGGAACCCATTCATTGCTTGGTCCGCACCCCGAGATAATAAACTAATTAATGTTATATCCTAGCCAACCCCACTAGCTAATTGGACACAACATTTCCGTCCCGGAATCCCGCCATGCCTGACGAGCCAGGTGTCCGAGTGCTACCGGGGGGAGGGGGCACTGCCCCCTCCCCTCGATATTTGTCCTCCCCCCAGTGCACGCACCGACCCCGCGCACCCCAGCACGTCCTCTCCTCGAGTCCACGCTGGGGGAAAACCCCTTTCGGGTAAAAACAACGCAGGGGGGGGGGGGGCACTCGTGAAAGGGAGCCCAGAAGCGCTAATCACTCCTCGCCTAAGCGAGTGGCCGCGGCGAGCCGCGGCCCTTCCCTCCTGGCTCTGGCGCCCCCGTCTTCTCTTACCCAAACGGGACGAGAAGACACGTAAACGCCGGAGGGGAGAGCTGCCACTCCCCCTTCCCCTCCCTCTTCCCTCTTCCTCCTCTCTTCCCTGCGGCTCTGGCCATGGCGCGCGCCTGCGGCCCCTCTTCAGGTCCCCAGGAGGCCGGCAGGGGCCTTGGAGCGCAGCTCAGGGGGCAGGTGAGGCTGGGGCATGGCCCTGGCCCCTCCTGCCTCTCCCTCGCTGGCTCTCTCGAGCCCCTGCCAGTCGACTGGAGCTGGCTGGGGGGTCCTGATCAGGGGGGCCCAGGGGGAGGAGGGGTTGGTCAGAGGGATTGGCTGGCCACGACAGGCCAGGGCGTGCGATTCAGGCATGCCTGTGCGGAGAGGGATGGGTCAGCATGTCAGTGTGCTCCTGGCAGGCCATCAGGCGTGCCAGGAGAGTGAGTGGTTCCTCCCCCATGGCAGGGGAGGAGTGAAGAGAGGGGGGGGCTCGTGCCCCGCCATGGGTGAACCAAGTATAAACTTAGTTGCGGTCCGCACCCCGAGAGCGGCACAAGGGAGAAAACCTAAACTCAAGAGTGCACTTGAATTGAGCACTCCCGTTTTCACCAAAGACAATAAAGGGAGGCTCACGTAAGGGGACAAACTCAAACTCATAGCGCACGCTCTCGAGACCCATCCCCATCCAACAATAAATTAGCATAAAGCGCGTACGTCCCACTCTCCCCCCCCCACTCGTGAATGCCTACCACTTCAATCAACGGACACTGCCCTCAACGCCCCTAACCGCTAACCGCCACGTAGAGACCCAGAATATGAATATACCGGCCACCTAGCTGCGGCCACCTAGCGGCACAGGAGGAGGGCAACTGCCTCAAGCTACCACGCTTCCACGCCTTGAGGAACTCGAACGAGTTCTCCGCTCCCCGTGCACGGTCGCTTTCGTTGGCCTTGACGCAGGCGTCGAATCGCTCATATTGATCTCGTGCGTGAAGACTGGAAACTTGAAACTTGAACTTGAATTAATTAACTTCTTAATAGTCTCACCGCACACGCGGCCGTGGACCCTCTACTTTCTACTCACGCAGCAAAACTTTCTACACCCCCAATCCGCCGGCCCTTTCCCCCCCGCCATCAGGCGACTCCCCCCGTGCACTACTAGGGGGATAGGGGAAAAGGGCTTAGATATGGTCGGTGGCCCGCGCCCCCCCCCGGTGATCCGTTCTCCCCTTCTCCTCCTATGCCTACCGGGCTGGCGGCGTCCTAAGTCCCGACTTCTCCTGTAAACAGGTGCGGGACTTACATATTTTTCGGTGGGCGGAGCTCTCGCTCCGCCCACCCCCTTCTCCGCGCTCTCTCTCCCCTCTCCTGCAGGCACGCGCGATGGCGCGCCTGCGACAGGCCTGCAGCTGCCCCTGGCGACCCCTGGAGGCCCCTGGAGGCCAGCTCAGGGGGCAGAGGAGGCTGGGGCTGGGCCCTGGCCTCCCCTGCCTCTCCCTCGCTGGCGCTCCTGTGCCTCAGGGGTCCCCAATCTGCACCTGTCTGCCTGTCGAACAGGGGGGGAGGGGGGGTTGGAGCGATGGGCTGGCCACGACAGGCCAGGACGCGCGAGGCAGGCAAGCCTCCCAGTGGGAGAGTGGGTCAGCAGGGCATTCTGCTCCTGGCAAGCCATCAGGCGTGCCAGGAGCATGGGTGGTTCCTCCCCCATGGCAGGGGAGGAGTGGAGAGAGGGGGGGGCTCGTGCCCCCCCATGGGGCAACCAAGTATAAACTTAGTTGAAACTTGAACTTGAAGACGTTAGACGTTAGCTATCTTGCTACGCAGGATTCCAAGAGACCTACCGAATAAGACGAGAGAAGTGCGACGACGTGCCTAAGGGGAGATATGAAGAGATCGCAAATTAAACTCGAAATGAGGAGGACACCAGCAACCCACATTGGAAGTGCATCGGCTGCGGTGTTTCGCGCCATGGCGGGGCCACCCGCGTTGTTGACCATCTCTTAGGTCGCAGCATGTGAGCCCCTTGCACAGCCAACGACCCATCTTTCCTTTTGCTCCTGGACAGGGTGCGAAAGAACGAGTTGACGAAGGGCGACAAGAAGCGGCACAAGTTGGCTGTGAGGCAGGTGGATGCAGCGGCTGCTTCGTCGTCACCATTTTCAAAGCCGGAAGCAAATATGGAGAAGCATGTCCAGCCCAAGCTCAATAACACTAGTGGTCAATCGACATTGTGCTTTAATGTGGCGGCAAGAGATGCGTGCGATGCGGCGATCGCCGAGTTGTTTTATGCCTGCAACATCCCGACTGCGATTGCTGACCATCCAAAATTCAAGGCGATGATTGCCGCGTTGAAGACGGCACATCCATCATACAAGGGGCCAACGCGCAAAAATTTGCATGGTGTGTTGTTGGATCAGACTACGGCTAGGCTGCAGCGTGAGCTTGGTCCGCTACGTGAGCAAATTCTCAACAAAACATGCTCGATTGTGTCGGATGGTTGGAATAATGTGGTGAAGGATCATTTGATCAATTTCTTGTTTGGCAATCCTGGGTGCATATTGTTTGATGGCACAATCAAGGTGGCAAGTAGCGATTTAGAAAATTCTGAATTCATTGCTGAGATGATGCGTCAACGCATCGAGAAACATGGTCGATTGAACTTTGTTCAAGTCGTCACAGATACATGTAGCACGATGAAGGCAGCTTGGAGAATCTTGGAGAAGCATTATAAGTGGCTCACCGCCACATGTTGTGGGACACACGTTCTCAGTCTTGAGTTGAAAGACTTTACAAAAGTGCCGGAGGTAGCAAATGTCATTTCGAAGGTCGGCAACGTCTTATCTTTATTTTGGGGTCGCTCGAGGTGGCCACGCACCAAGCTTCGAGAGACCATTGCTGCAAATCATGGTAAAGAATTCGGCTTATACCGCGCAAAGCAAACTCGTTTTGCCAGCAAATTCCGTGAGATGTCTCGAATGCTCCGCGGGTGAAAACTGAGTTGCAACAAGTTGTGGTGACGATGGAATATGCGGCGCATAAGTTTTCGTGTGGGGGGCGATCGGCAATCGGCGACGATGATGGCGAGTTGGATGCAGACATTGGAAAGAAGGTGAAGGCCATTGTTCTTGATCATGAGGGGTTCTGGAATACACTCACACTCATACTACATGTGGCTATGCCTGTTCCTGTTGTCAAACTCTTGCGTTTGATGGACAGCAACTCGTTTTGCATGGGCAAAGTTTACGATAGGATGTTCATGATCGGCCAACGCATGGAGGCAATGCAAGATAAGGTCCCTTGGTTCAAGAAATTGGCAAAGCTTCATGCTGATCGCTGGGAATACCTTAATTCACCCATGCACGCAGCGGGGTATGCGTTGGATCCGGAGTTCATGCAAACAGTGGGCGACTTGGATACTTGGATGATGCGACCATGGACGGCTTGCATACGATTTTCGATCGCCTTTGCTTGCGTGATGCCATCTTGGAATCCCCTAACCCAGAGCAAGCTTGGACAGAATATTCCACTTCCACCCCCGAAGTTGTGCAACGAGTTGCAAAGGTTGAGAGGGAGTTTGCTCTGTTTCAAAACGGTACTGGTGCTTTCTCTCGGCCATCTGCAATCGAAAACGCCAAAGTTATGGAGCCATCTTAATGGTGGACAATGTACGGCAAACATGTTCCAATGCTTGCAGCCATTGCACAACAAGTTTTGTCCCAACCAACAGCAGCGTCAGCTGCTGAACGCAATTGGTCGGTGTATGGCCAAATTCATTCTCAAGCGCGTTCGCGTATGGCCCATCACGTGGCGGATAAGTTGTTTTTTTGTCACGAGTCCATGCATGTGCAAATGCGTGTGCAAAGCGCTGGTTGGCGTCCAGATATTCCGAAGTGAGAGAGTGATGATGACAGCGATGAGGATGATGAGGACGATTGGCTTGGTGATGATGCTGTGCACCCCAGTGCTGAGTGTATTCAGAAGTTGCTCATCTGAGGACCATATCCATATACCACACACCATGTTGTGAAGATTACAAGATCACAAACGATCACAAGATCGCACCATCGCACTACAGACCACAGACCTGTATGCGTCGTCGCGTTGTCTGTTACTACTTCACTACTTCTACTTCCAAATACGGGGGCAAATACGGAGGGGGTTTCAAATACGGCAAATACGGTCTGTTTTTGGTCTGCGTACAAATACGGTGAATACGTATTTCCCATCTAGGGGTGTGACAGCCCCGCTGCCCCGCTGCACGTTTTTCATACATAATCAAAACGAAAAACAAAACCCCCACCCGTGTCTACTCATAGAAGACGAGGCCAGGTGGGGAGTACACAAGTCGAGTAAAGGGCGGACTAGAAGGCGGGGGGGGGGGAGGGGGGGAAGACGGTGGTTGCGGGATCGTTAGTTTCTTTGTGGCCGAGGGCCGTCGGCCAGCGCGCTGGGGGAAGGGGCGGGGGGGGGGGGGGGGGGGAAGGGGAGGGGGGGGGGGGGGGGCGGGGGGGGGAGGCGGGGGGGGGGGGAGGCGGGGGGGCGGGGGGGGGGGCAGGGGGGGGGGGGGCGGGGGGGCGAGCGGCCAGCCTCCCTCCGCCCAAGCGGAAGGGGAGAGAGCGAGAGAGAGATACAACGGAGGGCCGGTCAGAGCCCCCCCCCCCTCTCTCTCTCCCTTCCCTCCCTGCCCGCGCGCCTTCTTCTTCTCGCTCTTTCTCTCTCTCTCTCCATCTCTCTCTCCCTTTCCCTCAGCCCTTCCTGCTCTCCTCCGCCTCCTCCCTCCCTCCTCTCCCTCCGTCCCTCCCCTCCCCTCCCCTCTCCTCCCCTCACCTCGTCTTCCCCCCGCTCCCGCCCCCTCCATCTCTCCCGCCCGTCCGCCTCTCCCCCCCGCTCCCCCATCGCCTCCCCTCCCTCGCTCCCTCCCTCCCCCCCCTTTCTCCTGCACGATGTCGGAGGCAGGCGACATCTCATCGGCTGACGAGATGGAGGAGGAGATCCCTCCGCTCGAGGAGCAGATAGACGAGGCATCGTTCCACTCGAGCGCGCGGCTCTCTTCCTCCACATCCTCCCTCGATGACGCGCATAGCCAAGGCACAAGCGACGGTCCCGCACCATTCGAGGACGACGGCTCCGATCAGGAGCTCCTTGCCGATGCGGCACCCTCAGAGATGCACCTGGCCATCACGCCGGTCCGGCGATACTCGACCACGCCCGACGGCTCGCGCACGTTTGAGGGAGTTGGCGCACTTTATCTCACGGGCAGCGTGCTTCGCCACGTCACGTACCCCGACTCGGAGTGGGACAGGTGCGGTCTCAATGGCGACTCACCCTGCTGCTATCGTAGTGGATTCCTGAGTAGCCTTGCCGGCGGTGGGGGAGGGCAGAGCCATCGACGCAGAGAGTCCGTATGGTCTCTTGACATTTCTGAAGGCGGCGTTGTCATTTGGCTAGTCCGGGCGCCCGACGAATTTGCCTTCAAGCGCGCTCCGCCAAGCACAGAGCCGACCACTCTGCTTGTACTCCCTGCGGCCAACGACACGGAGCGCGAGACGGCAGCACGACTGGCTGCACACCTTGGGATCTGGTCGGCCGGAGCGACGCTCGCCGACGAAGAGGCACCACGGCTCGCCCTGCTCGCTGCCTCTGCCATCCTGCGCTCTGGTGCACTGACCGCGCGCGGACTGCGCGGCTGTGCAGATCTCATCACCACAGGGCTTGAGACGGCCCTGGAGGTCTTCCGTCGAAACGTGGGACCGGTCGAGGCGAGCGAGATTGTTGGAGCCCACATGCGAGGCGCATACTGCATGCAACCGGATGGCTGTCATGGCCCTACCAGCGCCAGCAATGTGGCAGGCGCGGGAATTGCGGGCGCGGCGCCGAACCAGCCTGGTACGGCCAGCGGCACTGAATCCAAGGCCGGTGCGGGTGCTCCGCAGGTCAACGGTTGGGCTCCTACGGGGCTCATGCACTCCAGTGGCATGGAGACGGGGCGGACATTTACCGCGATCGCGGGTGGCAGGGTGTTTACCCGCCGCGTTGGTCCGCCCTCGCGAATCGAAGCAGCCATCGAGGGAGTTTCCACAGTCGCGCGCGCTGCCGAGGGAATCACATACAATGCCTCTCATGCGGTCGGCATGGCGGCGACTCGGGCGGGTGCTGCGGCAGCTGAGCGATTGCAGCTGGTGGTGCACCCATCGCAGCCCTCTCGTATGGGTGCTGCGATCCGCGCCATTGGCGGGGCGTCGGTGGCAGCAGCGAGGGAGGTGCTCGATGCGATCGGTCAAACGGGCGCACAGGTGTCGACTTGCACTGCCGCCGCGGCCTCTGACGCTGTTTCGCATCGATATGGAGAGGACGCTGGGCGTGTCACCTATTCGGCGCTGAATGCATTCGGATCGACTGCGTGTGCCGTGCAGAACGTGGCCTCTCTGGGCAGAAGGGGGCTTGCTACCTCCGTCGCAAAGAATGTAAGTATCCTCCTAGCCAAGAATATCGCACAGCATGCATGGCGATCCCACACTATCAGTACTAGAATCACCAACAGGCATCACAAATGCTTTCATAGCCTTCTCACCAATCCTTTCGATGCTCGTATGTGATCTCAGGCCGCTAGCGGTGTCGCCAAGACGGTTGCTGCTGATGACGAATGGGAGGAGTGGCCTAATCGCATGCATGCGCCCCCTGTCGTCTTGACTGCATCCTCCCCTTCTGACGATGCCGACTTCCTCATCGTTTCCGTGCCCGTTTCGCCCGCTTCCACGGCACCGGCTACGAGTGTCACTCAGCGTGTACCTTTCCCAGTACAAAAGCAGACGGCCGTCCCCTCTCTCGCAGCATCCGCTGCTACAAGCTGCAAGCCCACAGGCCCATCCCCTTCCATTCCTATCACTGCTACCGCCACGGCTACCGCTTCTGCTACAGCTCTTGCTGGATCCGTGTGCCCCGAGCTAGCAGCTCCAAAGGAGCGCACAGGCAGTCGAGGCAAAGCTCGGGGTGGCAAGAAGAAAAAGAGCGGGACGAAAGGGGGGAGCCGATAGGGCTTGCGTGCAAAGTACGTCGCTATGATTGTGGGCAACTTCCAGTGTAAGCTGAGATGTTGCGAATTCCGCAAAACAACTATGGAAGATGGCAGTGGGGCTCACTTCGTATCGAGTCTTTTTGCTGCTTCCGAAGTCTGACTATAACATCATGAATCTCGCTAATACCTGTCCTTGGTGGACAGGCCCTCGTATGACGAGTGATACACGCTTCAGCTCTGATACGGCTCTAACAACTGGCGAAGTCCATCTAAACGTGGTTCAATACGGCGTCGAGCACCCTTTTCGGCTGCTAACCCGATGCGCAACTGGGGGCCACATGAGCGCTTTCGTTGACGCATGTGCGTCGTGGATACAGGTCTCTCAAGAAAAGAAGTGACTCTGATCCCTACCCTGTGCCGCTTGGGACGCCTCTAGCGCCTAGCCCGGTCTTACCCGTCGAATGGTAGGCGGGCAAGGAAAGGCTGGTTGACGCACTGACGGCATTGGTCGACGTTGTGCGCGCGAGTAGCGCACCCCCTGAAGGACTTCGGACGCTTTTCACACTGCGAATGTGAATCTGCATGTACATGCGGCGCGTGCTTGTCCTGAGACCTCATCTCTACGAATTCGATTCTGCTGCGCCTTTGCCACTACCTAGCGGTGCATGTGCCGCAAACAGCATTGTGCTGTCGGTACGCAAAGACAAACTCTCTGACACGTCTCCGTGCTTTTCACGTCGGTTGTGACGGCGATTTGCCTCACGTGATGTGCGTGATGCGGGTGCCCTTTCATCAGTTCCCTCGGAGCTTTCCCACTAAATTGCTGGCGGCTCCCAGGGTGTTTATTTCTCTTGTTCCTTCGTGCTTTGTAGCTTTGCTTGTATGCAGTGTGCTGAGAACCCCTCGTCTTGTCTTGTGCTTCTCCTTCTCCGTCTCCTTTGCCTTTGCTTTTCTAACTATACCCGTTACTCAACCTGTTGGTAGTGGGGGAGGTGTGGGTGGAGCTGTGGATCGCTTTACAAGCCAATGTATACACATGAGGAGTGGGGTGGGACGGCAGGAGGGCTGGGGAGACAGCTCCAGTGCGGCGGCCGTGGGCTTGGACTGAAGGTCTCAACTAAGTTTGCGACGGAGCGCGCCGACGTAGCCCTTCTCTCTCCTTCGGGTCCCCCGCCGAGGGCGCCCTCCCTGTCCCCATGGAGCAGTCGCTGGCGAAGCGACCGCGTCCGCTAGTAGAGGGCCGAGCGAGCAGGTGCGAGTGCGACGCCCGGTCGCCGGTCGCACCACACACACGGCCCGTGGCTCCGGCCACACCAAGCACAACAGACATGCTGGCCTGCTGCTATCGGCCATTGTAGCGATGAGGAGATAGCTCCGATTCTGGTGCGATGATCCGCGCTCAGGAAGTGATGGAAATCGCGCTACGCCGGGGAGAGCAAGCCGAGAATGATCGGGCAAAGCGGGCGAGGACGCGTGCGGCTCGGCTGGGAGACCAAAAGCGTTCAATTATCCCCATCCCTGCTAGCACTTTCTGTTGTCACCTGGAGGGTCACTTGACTCAACTTGCATTTGTTGAACCCCACAGGTGGTCTTACTCCATTGACTCGATTTGTGACAGGGTCGATATCTCGTTGAAATCACGATCCACATGTCTCCCCTTTGGGACGCCTTGGTGTGTGTGTGTGTGTGCACGCACGCGGCTACCCTGGCTGCCGCAGATCCCGGTGGAGATCGCGGACTAGGAAGGTTCCCGTCGTTGCGCAACCCGCAATCGTTTCCCCCATTCACACCCCTCGGCGCATGACAACGATGTCAGAGTCGATCCAGGGCCACCGTCTGCGCAAGTATCGCGATCGCATGCGAGAGGGGATCTGCTTCCCACCCACCGCCTCGAACCCAAGGCGAGAATAAAAGCTCAACAGTTTTGGAGACGAGAGTGTCCACATCCACATCGTCGATACGCCAAGATCTTTGGCATGGGCAAGTGCTCGTTGTACAAGATGAGTGCCCAACTTCTTTGCCGCAAGTGCTCGGCAACCCAGACGTCTGCTAGCTCGACCGCGCCCACATCGTGACGGAATCCGTACACGCGCGCCACGCCGCCCAGCTCGTCACGGGCCGTGATTGAAACCGTCAGAAGCGCATTTCTGTGCGATGGCGGCACCTCGTCGGGGAAGGCGACTCCTCGATCCACTGAAACTGTGAATATACCACCCCCTTCTACATTCCCCTCCTACAAAATGATGTTGACACACGCGCGTCAGAATACAGAATACCCAGGTGCGAGCAAGTCCAAAATAATCAACGGAGGCACTGATGGAGGTCTTCGACAAGTTCATTGTAGCGGGATTCATTTGGAGTATTATGGTGACGTTGTCGAGGGAGGGGGGAAAAATTTTCGTTAGAGGTATCAGACACTCATGAAGGCTTTGAATGCAGCTCTTTCCAGACATTCGAAAAATAAAGCGACAACTACACAACGATCGTCGACCGATACAGGATCAAAAGCTAGGCACCTGTTGAAGACTTCGGATGATAGTAAGTTTCTCGAATCAGTTCCAAAACTCACACAACACCCATCTTTGCGAAAAGAGATTAATGCCACCCGCAGCCAGCGACTCGAGTGTCACAAGAGGACCACGTCTGCAAAGCGCACCGCGTGTAGTGATTTTGTACGACTACAAAAATAGAAGAGGAAACTACAAGATGTCGATTTGGTGGAATCTGTCTCCATGGGTCATGGTGACAACAGCTATAGCACTTGGTGTGACAACGATACCTACCAAATGGGCACGTCAGGCTGCCGATTGGGTACTCAATGCAACCTTACTTCTCTCCATACTCATCTTAATCGTCCTTCCTGTGCATTACCGTTGTGTGACTCATGAGATGATACCCGTGATTATTATCAAGCTACTCCTCCTCATAGCAAGCCTGACTCATCTGTATTGTACCGGTGCATTATCCATCTCATTGCGCAATGCTGGATTCTCAATTGCACTCTCATGTGCATACGTGTGTGCATTGAATGTCCAGACAGTCTATGAATGCACAGATGTGAGAACCGCATCACTCCTTGTGAGCACATTGCTCGCACTAGTACTATACATTGCACTCCTACCACTACATCACCATCACTGACGACGTGTCAATTCAGGTAGAATGGTCGATAACATGCGTCTGATCAATGTCATCTGAGAATCCAGATCTACCACCACCTTCTCAACTGCTTGGAGCCGTTCCTCCACTCTTCGAGATGATGTGGGTGCAAATGGTCTCTGTGTGTACCCTAGGCTCATATGGACCCTTCTCTCGGGAATGGATCCAAAAAGGGCTGGATAAGATTCTACTGTTTGAGGTGTATAACGGGGGGGGGGGGAAAGTTTTGTTTTTGTAGTTCCAGACACCCGACGACTACATCTAGACATCCGAGGAGACTTCCGCTGATGGCGGGTCCTGTGTTTGCTCCACTGCAGTAGAGCAAGATCACCCTCATTCGCGGCACGCTCGCAGAGGCGCCACAAGGGTACACTCATGTGCTTATGAGCCTCAACCGGCCAGGAGCGCAGCGCGATGCCCCGGAGCACCCTGCTGGTCTTGTACAGGATGGCCTGGGATGGTAACGGGAGGTAGTCTATGACGAGCCCAGCGACGTCACGCAGGTCGATCGGTGACATTGCGCACGCTTCGAGGAGGGGACGACTGCCGCACGGGGTAACAGGGGAGAGTGCGGCTAGTGCCACCGAAGGCAGGGCTGGCACCGGCAGGCAGCGAGCGACCGCGCGCGGCGGAGGGATCCCCAGCCACCGAGGCTTTACTCTACTACCAGGAATGGGGGGTAATTGGGGAACGCGCTTCTTGCATGTTTTCGTACATAACGTCAACGTGACCTTCTAGCGTGAAGGGGGGAGGAGGGGGGGGGGGTAGTGAGAAGGCAGGACCATGGCCAGTCATTTTGTCGAGCGGTAGGATCTCTCCCTCCACTCTTGGCAAAGTGTGAGATCTCTCCTACGTCTTGTACCCCCCCCCCCTTTTTTTTACCGATCTTGCAGCGACACCAACCACGAAATGGAAGCTTTTATGGTCTCTATCCTGGGGACTTTCCACTCGATGGTTGGACCGAACATCCACCGAAGGGTACCCCAGACGGCGTCCCGGTAACCTTCATTGTTTTGTTCTACATTGGTATTCACATGTTCCAACCAAAAGCTTGGTGAACGTACAATTGAGGAGAACGCCTGGTGGAGTGGGACAGCTTGTCCTTGTGCAAGTATACCTCTTGCGGTACCATACTTGCGACAGCTTCGAACACTTGCTTCTTCACAAACGTGATGCTTTTTATCACGTCCTTGCAATCCCAATATTTGTACTTGTCTAACTCTGTACTGAAGTTGGAGTCCTTCTTGAACTCATTATAAATATCTGAGGACATTGTGTCATGATCCATGGACTCAGTGTAGGCCAACCAGTCATTGTCAGAAAGACGTGCTATGCTCATAGACGCAAGTGATTCCACGGGCGAACGCTTCCTTTTTCCTAACAGAGCATTAATAATGACATCTTTGGAATTGCTGTCGTTCATAGGAAGCGCGGCTCGTGGTACTATTAATAATATAATATTTTAGGGTCTGCGCATGCGAAAAAAAAACAAACCACCCTCTCACAGTAAGAAAACATTGGATCCCCGGGCACGCGGAGCGAATTGCGGCCGCGGTAATTCACCGCCTTGTCAACCGACGCAGAAATGTCGTCCATGGCACCAGGCCAAAGTGCTGCGAGTGTGTGGAGGAAGGTGCGCTTTTAGTGCGGTTTTGTGCCTCGCATAGGCGTTTTTGTACATAACGTTACAACGTTACGAGATATCATTCACCAAACATGACCGATCACATTGTGCACGTCACCTCAATGGATGAAATATCATCTGACTTGAACTTCCCTTCTCCATACTCCTCCCCTCCGACGTACTTGGCATCTCCATGGAGTGTTGCAAACTTGGACCCATCGGATATGCGTTTGTCGATGGCCGCGTACACGGTAGCAATACAGTTCTCTGCTACATGCACCTCGGAGATCGCGTCGTTTAAATCATAGTCTGTCATGTTGTTGGACGCCTTCCGCGTGTAGACTGATGGTGATTGAACGCTTTTCTATGCGGTCGGAGTGATGGTGATTGAACGCCTTCCGCGTGTAGACTGATGGTGATTGAACGCTTTTCTATGCTGTGGGTGATGGTGATTGAACGCTTCTCGCCTTGCCTGCGCGTGAGGATCGACGCGGCAGCCGCGAGCAAGGATCGGAGAAGCGCCGGCGCTCCGCACGCTCTTAGTGCCCCCGCGCGTTCGCTTTCGTGGTGGTGTGCGGCGGCTGCTGCGGCGCAGCGGGAACGTAAAACGTAGCTAGCTACTAGCTAGAGCTAGCATGGCGGCGGTGGTAGTAAGTCGGTAGGTGGGTGGTTGTGTGTTGTGTGGGCCTCGGCTTGCGGCTTGGTGTAGTTGATTGAAGTCTTGCAGCTGGTGCTTCCTAGTACCCAGATAGGCGAATGGAGAATGGACGGTGTTTGTCGTCACTTCTTCTTCTTGACATTGTCGATGCCATTGTCCATTGTGCACTTCGCGCCCGTTCCGAGAGCATAAAATGTGGTTTATGATCTCCGGCTGAGGCTCGTTTCCGAATGGGAGGCCCCACCGGACACCAACACCAACTACTCAGGAGTAAGGAGCCACCCGGATGGTCACGCCAACCATCAACCATAAGACTCTGACGATAGTCAAGGCCCATAGAATGACTAAGATTGAATCACTTGCACTTGAATCATGTGGCGGTCCAGCGGCGCCACCACGGTATAAAAATAACTGCTGTGCAAGGCGCGGGGAGGACGGCCCATGTAATTTACGAGTCTCGATAGAATATGTTGAACAACGAAAAAGGGGAGATAACGCGTCTTACTCTTGCGAGGTGCGCCCCACACCACCCGGCAGTCAGTTCTCATATCTCTTCCTCCTACTTCATCTTCATCAAAGTGTAGTGGGGAGACTTTTCTTTTTCTCTCGTATCACTCTAGAGCTCTGAGAAGACAAGAGAGAGACGAGAAGAGAGAGAGCGTGTGTGCTGTGTCCCTCTTTCTCCCTCTCCCCTGTGGCGTAAAGTAAACGTCGTCTCCTCTCTTTCTCCTCCTTTTTTCTCGCTGTCCATCTGCCGTTTGCTCGGCACTCGACGAACGGACCACGCCTCCCCTTCGGTTTTGGCTGGCAAGAGATTCTCCTGTGAGAGAAGGATTCTCGTCATGTACCCTCTCTCTCTCTCTCGGGAGATGAGAGAGAAGACGATGAATGATGAGAAAACGAGGGAGGAGAGGTAGCGAGACAGAGGGAGAGAGAGACAGCACAGGGGAGGGGTAGAGTTAGGAGAAAGAGCGGAGAGGCAGACGTTGAAATTCAGAGGCGGAGCAAGAGGAGGAGGAGGAGAGAGCGAGAGCGAGCCGCCGCCGCAGATCCCCCGCCCCCCGCCCACCCAGGCCCCCTTTCCCCCCCCCCACCCTCCCCCTTCCCCCCCTTCCACCTTCACTTCTCCCACCTCTCCCCCCCCCCCCCCCCCGGCTTCTCTCTCTCCCTCCCCTCTCTCCCTGCCGCTCTTCTCCCTCCCTCCATCCCTCTCCCGCTCCCTCGCTCCTCCGCCCTCTCCCCACCCCATCCCACCCCACCCCCTCCCGCCCTCCCCCGGGGGCCCCTCGCGCATGCGACTGCTTACGCTCCCGCTCCCCGCCTCGCGCTGCGCCTCGCCCTCGCTCCTCTTCGAGCTCCCCTCGCGCTGCTGCCTCGAAGAGGCACCCTTCCCCCCCCCCTTCTCTCTCGGCCTTCTCTCGGCCGAGCGAGTGCCAGAGGCGGCAGAACTGCTGGTGGATGCTTTCTTCCTCGCGCCGGCGGACGGGGCGGCGGACGGGCCGCGCGCGCCGCCGGGCAAAGCCGCAGCCACACGCGAGGAGCGCCTCCGGCTCACCGCGCGAGGGCTCGAGTGGAGGCTGGGGTCAAGGCTGCATGCGCCCGATATCAGCCTCTCGCTGGAGTCCTCCCTGCTGCTCGCGCTCAAGGATGAGGAGACCGACAAGCTCGCCGCCTGCGCCGAGCTCTCCCTCCGACCACGTGAGCCTCCCCCCCCCCCCCCCCGCGTCCTTTGCCCCCCCCCCATCCCCACTAGAGGGGGTGGTGCGCCGGCTGCTCAACCTGCGTCGCGTGCGCCATCTGCAGGCGATGGCCGACTGCCGGCCGAGTTCACTGTGCCACCCCTCTTCCTTCTCCACTCGGCGGGCCTCGCGCCCTACCTGTGTAATCTCGCTGTCTCGAGGCACTACCGCCGTCGCCGCCTCGCATGGCGCCTGCTTGCCGCATGCGAGACCCTTGTGCGCAACGAGTGGCAGCAGTCTGAGCTCTACCTGCACGTGGACATGTGAGGCCCGCCGCGACGCGCTTGCGGAGTCCGCCCACGCTCTCCCTCCCGGGCGCGCGAGAGCTGACTTCCCTCCCCCTCTCCGTGATTACGCCTCCCGTGCAGGTTTAACGAAGGTGCCGCAGCGCTGTACAGCCGTGCCGGCTATAAGCCACTGCCTAGCTTCGACAAGGCAGCTGCCGCGTCTTCTGCTGCCCAAAACGGCGACAGCCCCGGCGGGCGGGTCGCCCCGGTTTTGAACCGCTATCACGTGAAGCGTCTGATAGCGACTGACGACGTCAATATGATGACCACTGCAGCCTCCAGTGGCATGCGCGCGGAAGGTGCAGTCACTGAGGCTGCGTGTGAGGCATTCGCAACCGGGCGTGGGCATAGCCTTGCGACAGGCGGCTCAGGGCGAGAAGCTGACGAGGCTGTCGAGAGGAGGGCCCCAAGAATCGAGCATTCGCAGGAGGATGGCGTCCCCGCGTTGTGAATGCGCATTTAAGCGAGCCGGTGCCCCTCGCTCGACCGCCCTCATATTGCAGCAAGGATGCCGCGGCAAAACTGAGAAGCAAGGCGCACCTACTTGGCGAGTGGGTGAAGGAAGCGCTCTCGGCCCTTCGACGTGCGCCTCACCCCCCATGCTGAGAGCTCTCCATTCGATGCACGGTCCGACACGCTCGCTCATGCACATCCTTGCAACTTCCGTCGCCTGCCCAACGCGATCCGCGACGGATGTTCCTGGCCTGAAGGCTAGGCATCGCTTTCTCATTCATTTCAGTCTGCAGCGTCGCCTTGCCTCCTTCGCTCGCAGCCCTTAATCCGCTCGCACGCTTTGCCGGCGGTGATTCCTGCATTTGGCGGGCTATGAGCACCGATATTATCCTCTGCGGCCCGCCATCGTCTTGGTTGCGTGGTAGCTTGTATGATTGCTGGTCGCGGTGGCAGCTGTTGTGTGAACGCGGTTGTATCGGCACGCGGCAACCCAATGACTGCGTCGCGGGCCTCAGGGGATCGCCTGAGGAGCCGCCACCTTCTGCCTGGCTGCCCCCCCCCCCCCCCCCCCCCCCCCCCCGGTTGTCTCCAGCTCTCCATTGCCGGCGCTTTTCTCCCAGTCCCTCCACCATACTCCCGCACAGGCGCGGTCGGCGTGCATATGTACACTTTTGCGCGAAAAAAATCTGCGCCGCAAGGCGGATGACAGGACGCTCTGCGTCCTCAGCGCGCTCTGCACGCCGGTACGCAGCTACCACACGGTCCTCCCCTCTCGTACCACTGCTCGTTGCTCTTTGTCGTCGTCGCATCGTTTGCGGTTCTTGGGTTGTCGCTGCCTCCTCGGCATAGCACTCCCCGTCCTCCCCAATGAATTTGAAGGCGTCCCGCCCGGAACCTTGGAACTCTGATGGTTTTTGTGCCCTTTGCTGCTTGTGTCCTAGCCTTAGAGCCCGCAGCTACTCTCGCGCGCTCTGAAAAATAGGAATGGTGTTCTCTCCAAGAGCTCTCGAGCCTCTTTATTAGGTCGTATTCCGTCGAATATGGGCAATATGGGACAGACTCGGTTGAGCCATCAAGTATCCATGGTTATTTTGCAATAGTATAATTTATAATAGTTAGTTTGCCATATAATATATAATGAAATTATTTAATATTTTTACTTTTACATTAAATTTGCAAAGCCACCACCGTGCGAAGTGGAAGTGGGGGGGAAGGCGAGCTACTAACGAAAAAAATTAATATTCATGGCTACGTTTACGTTATTTACGTGAAAGATCAGAACTACTTGTAGGGATGGCGATGGCGGCCGTCGCTTGTCGCATCCGCGATCGATTCTTTTGTTTTTTAGAAGTCGTCTACGTTTCTATTTCTATGCCCCCTCCTCCCTCCTTGTAGGCTAAAGAAAATAAAGAGGTTGGAGGTGCTTGTTTTGTTTCCCACACCCTCTTGGAGCATATTTGCTAGTCACTTTGTTCACAATTTGTTCATTGATTGGGCCGCTAATCCTAATCTCAAAATTGCCTTTTGCGGCCCCCTCTAAAAAAAAAAAAAAAACATCTGAAGATTCTGGGCTACACACCTACTACTGACTGGGACTGGTCTCCCTTCTCTACTTGCATCGCCCTTACTTCCCTCCCTCCACCTCTTCCCCTGCCCCCCTTCTTTCCTTTTTCTTCGGTTTCCGGGGTCCGGCCTTGGTGCGCTACCTAAGGCCTGGTTCAGAGTGCGGGGGCCGGGCAGGCCTGTTGCGTCTTCTCTTTTGGCGTTCGCGTCTGCCTTCGCTCGCGCCTATTGTGACAGTGGCGCCGGGTCGGTTTTGCGGCCCCCTCTAAAAACTTTTTATAAAAACTAAAAATAATAATATTGATATTGAGAAGGCGTCCTCCTGTTGCCCCCTCTAGGCTCTAGGTTAGACCGCCCTATCCCTATAACTACAACCTCGCCACTGGCCAATGCTGTCCAATGTCAATGTCCAATGTCAATGTCTTTGGCCCCTAGCCCTAGCCCTAACCTGCATAATGCATATTGCATAACCAATAAGAAAAAGAACCAAGAACCAAGTGCAAAATAGCGCACAAGGGGAGTAGCCACAATGCAAGATGAGGGTGTGTTATGAAGTCACGGGCGGGGTATCAGATGGAGTCCCAAAGCTGGCGCTGCGCGAAGATCAAGCTTGCTCTTACAGGATGTGGATGCGCGTGAAATGCGATGAATCGACGGCACAGATAAAGATGGTATATTTGTTGCTTCACCCGCTGGGTTGCAAACGAACGCCCACGTAGCTCAGTGGCAGAGCGCCGCACTCGTACTGCGGAGCGCACGTGACATGCGAAGGTCCCCGGTTCGATCCCGGGTGTGGGCTGACCCTTTTGAACCCAACAAGGAAATACCCTTTTTTCACTCTTTTTGTTCACCATATCTCATATCGTGTCTTGCGATCTTATGTATGAATGCGTAACAGCAGGGTTTGTTACTTCACCTTTTCTTGGTTCTGTGTGTCGGGTCGAATATCTTTCATGCATCTGCGTGCGTGACCAAACATGGACATGGAACATGGTTTCAAGAACTCTTGTCCTTGGGGAGATGTTCGTGAGGTTGGGGGTTGGTTGAGGGTTGGGGCCGAAATGCCGAAATCGTGTCGGACATGCGCTGCGGGTTGGAGTGGATCCAGTCGGCGTTTACGTTTACCGGCGTTCGAAAGATATAGCAGGTGTACTGCACGGTGGATGCGCGACAATCGACAATCGAGTCCCAACCAACGGAGGTCTTGGATAAGATCGACATCCCCGTCTAAGTCTAAGTGCGGGATGTGGAATAGTCGACTTAGGTCGCAGCACGTCGCTGCTACATCGGCGCCAGCAACAAGCAAGTTGAATGAAGTTGAGAAGCATTCACAATCATCACCACCCAACATGCAACATGTGGAAAAAGAGTTCATTCAATCGTCAACATCCAACATGTGGAAAAGCGTTCATTCAATCGTCACCATTTTCATTTTAAGCAAAAGTTTTCCCCCTGTCTGTGTCGCATCCAGAGTCCAGAGCATTTTATATATACTCTATGCGGATGCGGTGTCTGTGGTGTCTCCACCATGCGTTGTGTGAGAAAAATTGAGTGAGTTTTGTTTTTGCCAATGAGTTGTCTCGAAGCCTCGCTGCATTGCACGCCGAATTCGTTTGGTTGTCCTTACTTGTTTCATTGGTTTGTTTGTGCGATGTTGCATGTCGCGTTAGTTTTCGGTGTTTTCTTTTTCTTGTTGGTGAGTGACTGATGGGTGATGGGGTGTGACGAATTGGGATGGCCCATAGGGCCTGAGGGCAATGAGGAAGGGGCAAAGCCGGCGGCAGGCGCGGCGAGGGAGGCCACTTCAGAGGTGCTGACGGGCTGAAGCCCGTCAGCAGAGGAAGGCGGGCAGGCGGGCTTGAGCGAGGGCGAGGTCGGCGGCGAGAGCGACATCGAGCGAGCAGCGAGAGGCGAGGGTGAGTGAGAGGAGGGCTGTGATGGCAGGGGCTGGAGAGGAGAGGCGAGGCTGTAGGGTATGAGTGTTACGAGAGCGAGAGCGACGAGAGCGAGAGCGACGGATGGGGGGAAGGGAAGAGCACACGGCGTCTCAACGCGCGGACGCGGAAGAGAACCGCCGTCTCGGCGCGCGGAGGGGGGAGAAGCGGCGGAGGGGGGAAGGAAATCTGCGGAGGGGGGGGGGAAGGACCGCCGTCTCGGCGCGCGGAGGGGGGGGGACCGCGCGGAGGGGGGGGGAAGGGAACGGCGGAGGGGGGGGAACAGCGGAGAGGGGGGGGGAACAGCGAAGGGGGGGGAGGGGAGCAGCGGAAGGGGGGGGGGGAAGGGGAGCAGCGGAGGGGGGGGAAGGGGAGCAGCGGAAGGGGGGGGGAGAAACTGCCCAGGGGGGAGAGATCCCAACACTGACCCAATTCTCCCTCACATTCACGTATTTCGAGACGAAAATCGGCGGACCAGGATTTGAGCCCAGGGAGAATCCGAATCTGCACGCCTTGCGTGACCACGACGAAGATAGAAGACGATACATAGCGAGGAAGGCACGTGCTCATGCCGAAATATTCATGCCGAGAGGCCTGAATACAACAGTGCCGCGACGCATTGTGCCACCGTAGCATGCGTAAGTCCAGAATGGTCAAATTTTGCACTATCTCTTAAGCGGCGGCAGGAAGCACCTTTGAAGGTGCTTTGCGACAGCTGATTGCCCTAAGCTCCATATCTTAAGGTACATTGACGTTCCATATAATGTAAACACACCCCGTCCTCGAGGCAACTGTGATATGCAGCACCTCCTACGGTGCTTCGCCGGTTAAAAAAAAAAAAAACATCTGAAGATTCTGGGCTACACACCTACTACTGACTGGGACTGGTCTCCCTTCTCTACTTGCATCGCCCTTACTTCCCTCCCTCCACCTCTTCCCCTGCCCCCCTTCTTTCCTTTTTCTTCGGTTTCCGGGGTCCGGCCTTGGTGCGCTACCTAAGGCCTGGTTCAGAGTGCGGGGGCCGGGCAGGCCTGTTGCGTCTTCTCTTTTGGCGTTCGCGTCTGCCTTCGCTCGCGCCTATTGTGACAGTGGCGCCGGGTCGGCTGCGTCTCTGATGTTGACCTCGTTCTACTTTTTGTTGGCTTATTCGTCTTTGTTTTGTTGCTCCTTGGGTTCCTCGACAGCGTGTGCTATCCTCAGCTTTGTGGCTAGATTTACTAGTTCCTTGCTGGGTTTGAGCCCGCCGTTGTCGTTCATACTGAAAACGGGCCTCAAGTCGCTTATGTCTATCCGTTTTTTGGGTTGTCTACCCTTGCCCGCTTGGGCGGTTCTCGCCGCGTCGGTCTCGTTTGCGAAGAGTAGAGCTTTACTTAGCGTGGTGTATCGTTCTATTGTTCTTATCAGTATTGATTCTTCTGAGAATGCCACTCCGTCGTAGTGTATTCTATAAAAATCAGTAATGATATACCTCCATGCTACTAGATACAGAGTGTATATCGCTTTCGGGGCGTCTCCATTCGGGAAAATAAACAGATTGTCGATTATAGTTTCCTCTCTGTTTCTACCCTCTTTAGGTGAGAATTGTGCAATTTCGTTGATCGCGTCCAGGACACTGGTGATGCCTTGGCACTCGCCTAGGTGCGTCGAGGCTTCGTCCGCCTCTCCACAGATGCGGCATGTGCTGTCTCTACCGGGAAAACGGTTGTACGTACCCACCCGTCTGTGCGCAATGTGTTTATAGTGTAGGTGCATATCGCGTGCCGTCACCATCGGTGACGTGTAGAGTTTGGCTAGGTGTGCCCATGTGTTCTTGGGCAGGTGTAGTTTCTCCTCCCATTTACTTGGTCCGGCTAGGAGTTTGCTTTTGTGGCCCGTTTGCTGTAGAGCTCTTGTTATATGTTCGACTCCCGTTTCGTCTAGCGGCGTTTCTCCGTCTAAGGAGTACTCATCTGCTAGCGGGTATTCGATTCTTTTGTTGGATTTGTATCCCTCACCCCATTGTGCCGGGGGGGATGTGTCTAGATTCGAGGGAGTGTCCCTCGTTTTTTCCCCGATTATTGGTGTGCCTAGGTATGAGAGTTCCATGTCGTACCATGTATCTTTGATTCTCGCGTAGTATTCCCCGTCTTGTGTTATGCGTATCTCAGGAGGCGGTTCTTCCAGGTCGGCTTGTTTTCCGGCGTTTCGACGGGCCTTCCTGTTTTTATCATTGTCCGTGTTTTGCGGCGTCGCCACTATAGTTTTGGCGTGTGTTACTATTGTGTCCCACGACTCTAGGAATTTTTCCCTTGGGATAAAGTCTCCTTGGACGTGAATGTATGTATCGTTACTTTTTAGGTATTCTGCGCATTCCTCTCTAGTGTAGGGCGTCGTCGCGCCGTAGTCTCGAAACACATTGTGTATGGTGTTACATTCAAGCCTATTCCATAGCTTTATCCACGTGGGTTGTAGTTTGGGCCCCGGATATGTCGGGTTGTCCCATATAGGTTGCGAGAGTAGGCCCTCCCTGCTGGTGCTCAAAGGCGTGAGTTTTAGTTCGCGTATGTTTCTGAGTGCCTTCTTCCAGAACTCTGGGAGTTTGCCCCTGCCTGATATCCCGTCGGTTAGTTTGTTCATGGGGGTTGACGATAGAACCGCTGCTCTCCCTAGGCTCGTGCGGCAGAACCATGCGTCAAGTACTTGCTTCCATTGCGCTTGCCGTGCATCCAAGTAGTTTAGTATCCACTTGGCTTGTAGCGCCTTGACGTGGTTGTCCCAGTCTAGGAGACCCAGCCCTAGGTGGGGTCCCTCCTCCGATGCGTCTTTCAGGGGGAACTCGGGGTGTTTTATCCATTGTAGCCTACGCCCGGTGCGCGTGTTTGTCCACAATAATTTGTCCACGGATCGCTTGACTGCCGCATGGAACGATCTCGGGGCCGCCAGCGTTTGTAGCCAGTACCTCGGGATTGAGTAGATTAGGAAGTTGGCCACTTTAGTTTTTCCGTGTATAGATAAGTTGCTCGTGATCGGTGCGTACATGCCGGCTTTTTTTTCTATCTTGTTGGCCAGGTTTTGCCAGAAGCCCTTTATGGCCTGGGGTCCCCCTAGCGGGATCCCTAGGATGGTTGCGCATTCATAGCTCTTTAGCCAC